>UFQX01000860.1:16303-64763 GCA_900497675.1 Arapaima gigas | reverse complement strand
TGTTTTTTTTTTTTTTTTTTTTTTTTTTCCCCCCCCTGAATTGTTTCTGAAACATTGACTGGTATTTACCCGCCTATACTCCCACTTTAAGACAACACTTATTTTACGAGGTACATTTGCACATACACTGTTCCTTGTGTTATGAATTTGTGAGTTACAGATCTTCAAAGCTGCACACATTTTTTTCCACATGCGTTTTCAGTTGTGCTGGAACCACTTGTCTGTTTTCTGAAATTTATTTTGTGGAATGTAAACTACAAAATCTTACCTGCCATTGTCATATGGCAGCAAAACACAACTGTGCATTTGTTCACGTCACTTTGGGTTTCTGTAGCAACAAAATTGCCCATGTTTATCGGTCCAAAAACGTGGAAAGATCTTGTGGAAAGATGTTTTTTCAGTAATTAAAAATTAATAATGTAAAAAAGTTTGTGTCTTTTTCAGACTTTAATGTAGCGTCCAAGAATGTAATCAAAATATGTCTCTCACACGCCCATTTCTCTCCTGATCTCTTAACAGCTCCATAAATTTGCACCACACCATCTGGCACAATCAGCTTTGTATTTCTTATCGAGCTCAGTTCTGTGCGGTGTGGTTACAAAAACTACATGGTTCAGCTTTGCTTCAGGAGGGCTGAGTCTTGCAGGTTTTCAAGCTAGGATCACACCATGGTGAGCTGTGGAAAGAACTCAATTGTCTTCAGTCGAGACAGCACGTTTATGGGCAGCTTGTTGCTTGTCTGGAGCAGAAACCTGCTGTATTCGGTTGTCCAGGACTGAAGTTTTGTACAATGTTGTCATAACTCATTGGCTTTCCTACAGGTGATGACCAAAACTGGTGAATGGTACTCTAACTGGTCAGAGGTGCCTGTAAGCCGACACACTCAGATAAGGCCCACGATGTTCCCGCCTACAGACCCAGAGAAGCTCAAGGAGATGAAGCTTGAGAGATGGTATTTTTCCATTTCCATTCTAGTACTGTTTTGTGGTTTTTAATATTTTCTAGTGCACAGTATTTTTGTTTATTAATATTGGAAAATAAATAAAGGTAGAAAGGTGAGTGAAGGTTTAAAAAAAAAAAAAAGCAAATTTATTTTTCCTTAAAATGGCAGCTGCCAGCAGGGGGCAGAGTTGGCTCATTCTTCTCTGTAGGTTTGACGTCACCAGGCTCCTCTCCTTACCCTGACCGTGATGGCTGCTTTGCTTGGTGTAATGCAGCTTAACATATACTGTACTGTACGCAGTGCATGATTATGGCAGTGTCTGATGGCTGTACCAAACACGATAGCGCAAATATAAACTGGCGTCATTTCGTTTCATGTGACAACAGTATTCCCTTTGTTTATGTTTTTGCAGGGAAAAGAGAATGTGTTTGTGATACTCAGCCAGGTGTAATAAATATACTTGTGAAAGATAATATTTGAGATGAGTGGTTCTGAGTTTTAATGGTGCCCAGTGTGGCGTGATGTACATCAAAGCCTTTCATGTTGGAATTTATCACAGTGGCTTTGATTAGCTAGACCTGGAAAGGGCTTTTGTGCTCACCGAGTGTCCAGTGCTGATCCACAACATGTCATCATAAAGTTCTCTGGGCTGGGTTTTTTGTTGTGTTGACTATGTTGGGATAATGTTTGATATTTCAGATCAGGTTGGGTGCATTAGTCATGCGTGTTTTGATTATGATGTATGAGATGTTTTGCATTGTTACATGTGTGTCATTATGCTTTACTGTTGCTCCCAGTATGCGGATCCTGCCCCACCATCAGAACACAGGTGGCTTCTTTGTGGCGGTTCTGGTAAAGAAGGCAGCGATGCCATGGAACCGGCGCTACCCGAAGGTAGTGGGTAGCCAGAGTGCCTCGTGGCTTTTTCTAAGAGTTTTTTAAAAATATTATGTAAACAAGCTTACATTTAGATACTAGCTTGTTTTTTTTTTCTGTTGTAGCCATCAACATGTTACTTTGTTCTAGCTAGCAAAATTGCACTTTAGCCCTAACTGCATTAATCTATCTTTAGTGCACTGCATATTTTTGATGAAAGTGCGTATCCCTCTGTGGCCTATATTGTTTAGTTGTGTTTGCTCACTAATCGTCAGCCTGTTCTTGTCCTGCTCCTCAGCTCCGCCACAGAGATCCTGATGCTGTGTCCTCTGAGGCCCTGCCCAGTGACCCAGCCTCTGGTGTAGAGCCACCAGCCAGCACGCCTGCTGCCGCCGAGGCCCTGGTGGACATGCTACCTACTGATGAGGACACAGGACCAGCTGCCTTAGAGAGCACGCCTTTGGATCCTGAGCCAGGGGAGCGCTCCCAAGAGGCCTCCAGCGGGAAGGATGGAGTGTGTGGGTGAGCTGGCTTGAGTGAAGAGGAGTTGAGAATCGGCAGTCTATCCTGGGCCCTCCCCTAATATGTCGAGGAAAAAAGACCA
Source organism: Arapaima gigas (assembly GCA_900497675.1). NCBI lineage: Eukaryota > Metazoa > Chordata > Actinopteri > Osteoglossiformes > Osteoglossidae > Arapaima > Arapaima gigas. Next base: position 62,340 of record UFQX01000860.1, on the reverse strand, counting down.
CTTCTCTTTCATTGTGCTTCCTCTGCCTTAAAACTCATCTTTGTTTGTCTTTACTGGTTAAATGCAGTGTGAAGTCGTTCACCATCACTTGTGAGTTATTGCGTGCAGATGGCTTGATAAACAATCCTTTTGTTCCTACGCTTTCCCCTCCTCTCCTTCTGTCTTCTTTTCCCTCTTACTGATTTATTATAGTGGCCCTTGTTTGTGCAGCAGCTTGGGGGAAAAGTGTGGTGAACATGTCGATGTTAAAGGAAGCTATTTGATTAGGTATCAGTCTTGGGGTTGTTCTATGGCATCAGTATTGAAATGAACTCTTGGACACCAAGGCAGGCAATTGAGTAGAAGGTAGAAAGCAGCTGGTCAGGTGAAGCAGCCTTCCTCAGAGCTACTAAGTAATGCTTTAAGGGAGTGTGACCGAGTGACCTTGTTTTCTTCCTGCGTTGCCAGGTTCAGGATTCTTTATTGCATATTTAGATGTTTGTAGAAGGACCTGCTGGGGCAGTGCAGGCACACTGCACAGGGCACTCCCAGCTCACTTGAAACAATTACTATTTTCAGCCCTCCACCATCGAAGAAGATGAAGCTGTTTGGCTTCAAAGAAGACCCTTTTGTGTTCCTGGCAGAGGATGACCCTGTGTTTCCACCCATCCAGTGAGTACCCCTCCCCCTGGGAATGCCCACATTACCTGGAGCAGAGCCAGCATCACAGGAAAGCTGCCGTTATCTCAGAGGGATTCGTTCATGAGACTGCAGCATTTTGTAAATGTGTAGTGAGCTGCAGGTTGCCTTTCTCGTGTGATTGTGTTAAGACCAGCTCTCTCACACCAGTGTGTTATTTATGTGCTCATAGGGATGTCCTGCTCAGTGCAGGCTGGACACAATGACATTGTCTTCATGTGTGGCAAAGCACTGTATGTTGGGTATTGCTGTAAGACACGAGGAAACGCGCGCGCGCACACACACACGTTGACTGAAGGTTGTTATTTCACGACTAGCTGTGTTGTACAACCCTTTTAACAATTTCTTAGTTGCTCCATTAATAACATCCACTTGCATAAATATTTAAAACTGAGATCGTTTGCATGAAAGTGTTAGCTAGGCAGTAGTTGTAAATTATTAACATTAATAAATTTTGTTAGAAAATTGATGCTTCTTGGTTTTCTTGTATCTGTTCCATAAACATTTACTGTTATCAGATTAAAAATATTATACTCACTATCAACTCTGTATCTACTGGTGTGGGACTAAGTCACTGTACGCACGTCTGTCACTATATCACTGTCTGTCAATGAAATGCGTTTTTGTTTGAGTTATGCATTGTTTTGGAGAAAAACATTAGTAGATCAAAAAATATTAATGAATTTGAATGTTTTGAGACTCTCTCAAGAGTTGGTGCGTTGTATGAGTGGCATCTTCTCTGTCTGTCACACAGGGCCTTCTACAACCTGTCTTCCACCTTCCCAAAACTTTGCGTGCTCACCAGGACCCACGAAGGCAAGAAGAGGCATCTGTACATGGTGTCCAAAGAGCTGCGTAATGTGCTGCTCAACAACAGTGAGCGGATGAAGGTGAGGCCCCCTATGGCACATACACAAATGAGCCTTCTTGACTGTGGAGGTTTCTCACTGAAGCCCGTTTTCTGACACCTCGGCCACCTTTCGTGGCAGTTTCTTGCTAGGCTAGCAGTCTGCTGGCCAGGTATAAACATTAATGTAGGAAGACAATGTTGCTGTTGATCTTCTGGTTTACCTTGTCAGGACTGGAGGCCATGTACCACTAGTGGAAGGATTAGACCAAGTATTTGCCAACTTTTCTGTTATTGTGTGTTTTTGGTCGTCTTTCCAGGTGATTAACACTGGGGTGAAGGTGTGGTCCCGGAACAACGATGGAGAGCAATTTGGCTGTGCCTTCAGGCTGGCCCAGGAGGTATGAAACGTTTATTCATTTCGCTGTCCTTCAGGGGGAACTGGATAACAGAGACAAGAAACTAAGGGCATTCAGTCAGACAATGTCACTGTGTTCCGCTTTGTGGCTGGGTAATGTCAAAGGATGTAGGATGTTCTCTTAGCATCAAGGTTGGTGGTCTTCAGTGAAATATCAATTTCCTCCCAGCTCATGCATCCAAAGTGGAACTTCTGTGGTGTATTTTTGACTGATCCCCTCGCAGGGCATCTACACGCTGTTTCCGTACATTGGGGCCAGAATCGTGAACGTAAGCGTGGAGGATATCAAAGTGCTGCTCACCCAGGAGAACCCATACCTCAGCAAACTGGAGAACGAAGCATACGCGCAAGCCAAGAAGCTGGGTCAGTCCTACTGTCGATGTCAGGCTGCTTCAGAAACAATGCTGACAATACCCGTTGGCCAGTCTGCCTGGCTTACATAAACTCACTGTGTGCTTTTTGTCTCTGAAATGGGAATGGCAAACTGTCCTCTTAGTACCACATGTATGGATACTTGTTTTATTTTAACTGCTCTATCAGCTCCATACATGTCAGATTTTAATCTGCCTAATGCTAAGGAAGTGTACAGTTTATATGCATTTATTACTAGTAAGTGAACCAATTGGGTGAGTGCATACAGGGGGGAAAAAACACAAGTTGTAAACTATAAACTGAAGTTTATAAAGTGGACGGCATACAGCATAACACTATCAATCCTCTTTATGCTGTATGTTGCACATTTATTCGACACATTGTTTACATGCTTTTACAAACACATGCAAGTTGTGTAAAACGCCAATGCACTTTTTAAATTTAACTTTTGACATTCTTTGTGTAATGGCATATACAGGGTAAAATGGTAAGGTCATTAATAGGCCCTTTGTTTTACAGAAATGGGTAGCATTGTCCTGAGGTATCAACCAGATAAACAGTGAGTACCTTCTATTCCATTTAAAATTATTCCCAGAGATATGCCATTTGAGTTTGAGAATTTGACTTTCCAAGTTTCATTTAATGCCACTTCCTTGACTTCCAAATGTGGATTTTGCGTACTTCCAGACAGCTGAGCAACATGAGACATTTACATATGTTCATTCAAAAGACACTTTTTTCCAAAGCATTGTATGAGCATTAAGTAGTATTTAGCTGATACCTTTATCCAAGGTGACGTACAGTGCTAGATACTCCCTGCAGTCATTCATACGTTTGTACAGCTGAGAAATGTATCACACACACTCGATTGGCAATTGAGTCACCAATCCACTTAAAACATGTTTGGGATCAAAAACACACAGGTCTATTTCCATAAAAACTCCATACACTTAACAGGAGCTGTGATACACTTTGTCAACTTGTTCAGAGTTTTAATTCTTTTGTGCTGTTTCTATACATTTCATTACTCTTACTGTTCATTTTTGTGGTACTAACCAGACCATACATGCATTTGATAAGAAACTGATTCTGTGCTCTTCTGTGGTGTTCCAATATAGAGTGCCTTCACTAACACTGCCTATTAGCGCTGACCTCACTGAATAACACGTCTGGCTGTGGAGACCTCACTGAATAACACGTCTGGCTGTGGATCCCACTGGCTTACGTCTTGATTTATGGCTTCTCTGTGGGAAGCGGCAGATATTACCTTCACTGGGGGAAGCTCAGAGCCATATCGGAGCCCTTTTTTCCTGCAATAAGCTAAATGTTGCAGAGCCACTCAATCAGCCCTGTATGAATAGGCTTCCGTGTGTGGAGGACTTGAGGCGGAGGGAAGCAGTTATGAAGCGGTCAAAATGTCCTTGATGCAGAGGTGCACAAGGAGAAGATGGTTACCTCACCACTAATGGATTATGAACACTTGGCTGCAGCACACTTAACCTGGAGCATGCAGAGGACATACATCACTGCAGTCCCTTTTTTGTGGTCAGCACGTGGAAGTGAGCCACATCATACAAAGGACTCTCAGAAGCTGTGCTCTTTGAACAGAGAGGCACTAATGTGTGGAAATCGTGATGCATTTCTTCAGCCTTTCGGTTTTATTTAATGAGTTTTTTGGTTAAAGTAATATCTGAATTGTGGAATGCGATTAATGAACAGTTAAATCAATCATAATTAAGAGCACAAAAAAAAGCGAAGTCCAATGTTATCGGACAGCTAGTGTTTGTACAATATGAGTTATAACTTGGTTGCTGTTTGTTTCTTAGAGTACTACTGTGTGTGTGTGTGCGTGTGAGTGAGATGTTTACACACAGTACCAGCAGGGTGAAAGCATCTGCAGATAATTTAGAAGCATCATGTACATCAGGGTTGATTAAATTGAGTCAAAATGCAGTTAGTGTGACAAATTTAATTTGACCATTTTTTTCTTAAAAAAAATAGCTTTGTCTCTGCCAGGAAGGAAGGAAGTTTATCAGAGGAGATGCACAGTGGGGTCTAGGCGGTCAGTGTGAATAAAACCTCAGAGCTTTCAAAGTGGAGAAGGAATCGTCAGAATATTTTGTCGACTGAAGTTTGGTCCCCCTTTCAGCCACTCGGACAGTTTTGCTCAGACTTTACAGGGCACACAGTTGAGGGGGCTGTGTATACGATGACGACTGTGGCGGTTGGGGTTGGACTAAAATGCTGTGTTTTACAGTGTTTGTAATGCCGTTTTTAGATGAGGCTGGCACCTCTCCAGACTGAGCTGCTGCAGAAGCCCAGTGGATCTGCCTGCCTGTAGATGGAGCTTTCATGTTTATATTTACCCTGTTGGGCGCTGTATGGTTTACAGCAGATGGCCTTGCCCGAGTTATTTTTTTTATATATATATATATATATATATATATACACACACACACACACACACATACATATATAAAGAAGCTGTATTTTGTTTGGCTGTGAACTTCAATATCAAAGCCCACAGTTGGGGAGTGCTTATGAGAAATTAATGTATGGAAGGTTTGGCCTACGGTCATTCCTGTTGATGCAGATCAAGGCATTTCTCATATTGCTGCTGATGGGAAGGAGTCAAACAGGGACTCATCGTGTAATTATTTTTTGGCAACATTATTAAATGCAAACAAATTAGGAATTTCATTAAAGCTTTGGCATAAGCCTATAATGAGTAGGACTCAAAGTAGGCTGCTGTTTTATTAATGTGCTTTCACATCTTGATCTTGGTTCTCGCTTTACTGGCCAAGTGGTCGACCAGGCTGCAATTCTACACTGTTTGGCGAAGCCTTTCAGGTAGCAAGCAGCACTTCATTAACCACTAAAAGAAGGCAGAAATGGCCACGGTAGAGGAGGAGGAGTTTGTAGTCAGCTTGTAATAATTTGTATCTAAAAAAAAATTAGACACACAAACACACATAGGTATTTGAAACACTAAATGGCACTTGGAGTCACCGATTCACTTTAAACACACATCTTTGGACAGGGGGAGGAAATGCACACAAGCAGAAAGCAGACTTGACACAGACTCAGCTGGATTGTAAACCATAGTCCAGGAGCTGTTTAGACCCCCAGTGCTGCCAGCTGCACCACCACACTGCTTTAGTTGTGCGGAGTTTAGTGGCTGGGGAAAAAATTAAAAGCCTTGGTTACTAACCAGTGTTTCCTGATCTTTCTGTGCACAAAGAACTGTAAAACGGATGCTTGCAGGGAAAGCCTTGTTTGCAGGCGCACGCGTCGCACGGCGGTACAGCTGTGGCTAAAGCTGTGTTTTGGTTCCGCTTGAGTGATACTCCATTGTTTCTCTTCAGGAATCCCGATGTGCCGCAATGTCCCATTGAGCTGTGTGGCTGGCGTGGAAAGACCTCCATCCGGGCTTTCGTGCCCCGGAACGAGCGCCTCCACTACCTGCGCATGGTGGGGGTCGAGGTCTTCCTGGGCAAGCAGGGGAAGGGGGCGGGAACCCCTGCTGCCTCCAGTATTGATGGAGAGTCAACGGCTGCTCCAGCCAAGGATGCCGCAGAGATGGAGATGGAGGGAAGCGAGGAGCAGGAGGTGGCGAAGGAAGCTGGGGCATCGCATGGAGGCACGGATGGAGAAGGCGGGGAGAATGGCACGCCTCCTGTTGGTTCAAACCCCAGGAGCCCAGATGAAGCCGTTCCCTCCTGAGGTTGCCTGAACCAAAGGAGGAGGCAGAAAAGCCCCAGAGTGCACAGAATGTGGTGACTAAACAGTTGCCTGAGTGGTTTCTGCCATGGGAAATCAAACCCTTTCATAGAGGCCAGACTGGATGCTGCCGACAGCTCTTCACACACAAAGTTTTGGCCCTGTGTTTGAAGTCAAGTGCATGTCAATGGCCTTTGGAAACTCTTACTGTCTGGGCAGTCCTTCATACAGAAGGAATGTAATTTTTCATGTTAGGCTTATTGACAACCATATTCATTTATTGTAATTGGAAAGAAAAATTAATTACAGAAAATAGTAAACACAGTCCAGTCCGAACTGGTTTTACCTTTTTTTTTAAGATGTGCAGGTTTCAAAGAAACCGTGTCTCAAGAATATTTTTATTTTGTTCTGGTATTATGCAATATATTTGGAATCTGAATTTTTTTATGTTACGACTTGATGCCAAATTAGTTAAGTGCAGTGTAAAAACTGGTCCAGTTAACATTGCAAATAAATATTAAATGTTTTATTTCCTTTATCGCTGTGTGGCTTCAAAAAATGTAATAACCTCTGAAGTATTTTGTAATGGCAATTATCTGAAATGTGAATAGAGAAATGTTTTCTTTAAAATAACTGGAAAATAATGTCCTTGTAGATTAAACAAAAGCAGAGTGGCTCTGGGCTCTTTCCACATCTGTAGCAGCATCTGGCTAAAACAAAGATTTGAGGCCCCCCCCCACCTGCTGTGTTGCAAATGCACAGATGTAAAGTGAGATGTCTGCTTGTGTGGTTGGTCCTGAAGGGACCCGCGGGAGTGCGAGTTATGTTTACTCAGACCTGCGGAGCCAGTTGGCTGAGGACACCGACGGTGGTGCGGTTGTCCTCAGGGTGTGGAGCTCGAGCTGTGTTCAGCTTGGGGTGGGATGATGACTGTTTGCCTCTGCTGCTGTCCTTTACAGGCTTCTAGAGATTCGACATCTGTCTTGAAAATGGAGACACTGCGTCCTGGAGAATGGCTGCCAGTATAATCTGGATTATTACATACAGGGCAGAGACCTCCGTAACCCATCCTCCCTGGCCAGAGTCCGGCGGGTTTCACAGCGCGTCGTGACTGGTGTCTGGTTCTGCTTGCACCTGAGAACAGCAGGTGTGAACTTGCTTCTTCCCCTTCTCTTTAAACCACTGAATTTCTGAACAAGGCTGAACAGTCCGGTCATGTTCAAAATTCTCCTGTGGAAGATCCTGCAGGTTACAGCCTGAGTCTGCGGGTGGCACAGTGGTTACTGCAGGAAAAAATACCCTGGTGTATAAATGAGTAGATCATTGCAAGTAGTGTACAAACCTCACAGTGTGTCACCTTGGATATAGAGGTACACAAGAAAGGGGGGTGTGGTAAAGTAGAGCATTAGTGAGGAAGTGCTCTACCGCTCTGGCAGAATGAGGACTCATAGACCCTATTGGCTGGTGGTAGAAAGGACTCCCAGTAGCTTTGCTTGGAGCTGCACAGCTGGTCCAGTCTTGCTGAATGTGCTCCTTTGTTCTGCCAGGGCGATGTGCAGAGTGAGTGTCATGGTCTGTGACGCTTCAAAAGTCTGTTTAGGGTTTGTTTCCTCACTTCCTCCAGACAGTCCAGTCATAGTTCCAATGCCAAGCAATCCTTTATTGACTTGTTCAGTCTCTTTGGGGTGATGGCAGCTGAGTCAATGTACAACTTCAAGAAAGACTGCATTGGCCACAGCAGACTGGTAGAATGTACAGCAGTGGCCTGCTTACACCAAAAGACCTGAACCTCCTCAGAAAGTAGAGGCAAGTCTGTCCTTCATGTACAGGGCCTTACTGATGCAGGTCCACCCCACCCCTTGGTACTTGTAAGTTGTCATAAACTCCAAATCCACTCTGATGTTACCAGTGACAATTTATAAACATTGGGATCCCCTGATCTCCATCCAGGTGGTTCGGTTATACTACTCGACAGAGTCCTTCACCAATCATTTCTACTTGTTCTTCTGCCCATTCCTGACACAGCCAGCTATTTCTGTACCATCTGACAACTTCTGCTGATGACACAGCTTGGTGCTGTACCATAAGTCTGAGGTGTAAAGGGTGGTAAACGGGAAGGGGAGTGAGGACTGTTTTGTAAGGTGCTCATGTGCTGCTCATCACCAGGACTGACACACAGCTCTACAGCTTCTATACATAAAATGTGCCTTGTCCGTTGTTTTGTAAATAGTTCTGCTTTTATTCTAGTTCCGCTTGCGAATGTCTGATGCTTCATTTGTCGTCTCTGACAGGCTTTGAAATTCACGTTAAAAATGCCGTTGGTTAACAAGGTCAACATGTAAATTGTGATAATACCATTTATATATAAAACATAACGTACCTAGATGCAAACCTACAATTCATTAAACATAATGGACACACGTGTATAAAACTGATTGTTTTTTGGCCACTAGAGATCCAACTTCAGATGTTTTTATTGATATTTGGCTCGTAGTGTTTCAGTACATGGGGAATCGGGCTTAACTGAACAGGCTTAGAAGAAATGGCTGTATTTTGTCATGTCAGAGTCTGCCTGGCCTCCACATGTGATTATGCATCAGTGGGCGTGTTGGCAGACCCACCCCACCCCCTCCTCCATCCACTCAGAGCGGAAGCTTATGTGCAGTTTAGCTGTGAACATCTTGCATTTCAGGCTGTGTAATGAAATGGTTATGCAATGGCAGCCCGATAAAGGAACCAAGTGGGACAAGAGGATGAGGAAGGGCCCACGTTTCACGTTAGGTTGGCTTTTAAAAATGTTCCGTTGTGCTCCCCTGTGACAGTGACTAGACAAGTGTGTTTCAAAAAAGCTGCTTTTTTGTAGCTCTTTTTAGGGCTCGGATGCTGGGTGGTGGGGACAGGGAACCCTAACACCCTCCTGACCTCCAGCTTTGCACGTCTCCTTCTCTGATGATTTTGCAGTGTGATGCAGGTCCCCTTCAATCTGACATCTTGACATATCAAGCAGCAAAACTCTCTTTTTTTCCAGGTGGAACCCAACATATTGGAACCGTCTGCAGAGAATTGCTGACCCTTGTTACGTGTTTACATGAGTAAGTCGGTCATCCACCCCGCTGAAACGACACTGCTGCCGTCTGACGCTTTATTAAACTGAACAGTAAGTTTACAACGTGTCTGCGGATTTTTATTTCTGCCTCTCGAGAACAATGGATGTGCTGCAAGCGACGTGAGTGACTGCATGTTGTCAAGATGGCTACTCCCCCCACCTCCCACAGCTCAGTCCCGGGGGGGCTACCTAATGGGGGCAGAAGCTGGCGGCGCCACGGTACGAGTCGGATTCAGGATTGTGAGCGGAGGGGCTTCTGCCGAGCCGTTGCATATGTTCCCAGCGAAGGACTTTATTTAGTGGATGCCTGCAGGCGTTGCCTAGTAACGGAGAAGGAGCGGACGTGGGAGGGAAGGGATTGCACTGTTCACCGGGGCCAGCGTTCCGCCGCCGCCTTAATCTCATGCCGTGTAAATTGTGGCAGCTGCACGCTCTGAGAAAGATGTCCAGTTAGCACTGTGTCTGCACGTGAAGAACTTGGTTCACTTGTGAAAGTCGGCGGCGGTGGCGGTGCCAGTGGGATAGAAACCAAGCAGCAGGCCTTCGTGTTTAAACCTGTAGACCTTCGTTGTTCTTCTATTATTTATGTACCGTAGTACTTACCGATTACATAAATGCTTAAATAAATCAGTTATGCTCATGGTTTCTGTACATACTATTCTGTATACACCAGCATTTTTTGTTAAGCAGTTTTTTACTCTCTGGGAAGAAACTTCTACCTGCCAATTTGCAGTATCAGGAATTACGAACAGACTGTTTGCTATTGATAGGTTACCCATGATTCCTTTCAACCCAGGGAGCTATAGCAGTTCTGTAGGCACTGCGGTTTTGGTACTTGCTTGTCTTATTCTGCCGCCTTCCTTTTGCAATGAGAACCATCTGAGAAACGCAGTTGTCTCCACGTATCGACACCAAAGCCCCCTGTGTCCAGTGTAGCTGCGGCCGGACAGAGCAGCGATGACCAGAACAGATGGTGTCTCCTCTCTGAGGGCTGAACTGTTCCCATCGACTGTAGACTAACATACCACGTTACATAAATGCTGAAGGTTCAAATGAGACCCAGATGAATCATTGTTGATGAGGGTTTTGAACAGAAATGTTTTTGGCCATCCGTCCTCTGTGGACGCTGCCTGCTCTGTCGTCAGCGGCCATCTGCAATGTCCCTCTGCGAAAAGGTGTTTTCAGGGTAAGGAGGAGAAGGGGTGGCAGTCTTCCACAGTGGAGCACCTGCCATCTTTTGCTGCAGGAACAGAAGTTATTTTCTTAGACACCCCTGAAGAGCATGAACAGACTGTAATGTGACTACTAATATGTTACATGTTATTTTAGTACTTATTACATAAATCCATAATTAAGTTTTAAATATTTTGAAATACAGCAATCCCTCAGTATCTGAGCTCTCTATACCTGAATTTTTTGCTATAATGGTTTTTTTTATCTGAAGCTTATCCATAATAAAAAATCAAAATGCACAAAAAAAATCAATAAGTACCATATGGTACTGCACATTGTTTTGTAATAAAATAATACTGTATATATGGCGATAAACTATTGTGTTCTGTTTATCCAAAGCCAGACACGTTGCACGGATGTTATGAGCTCTTTCCTCCCATTTCACTTTTTTTCTGAACACGTTTGTGCTGCGTCGCCACTTTTATTTTGCATTTCTTTTTTTAAATTAACCTATTTAAATGCCAGTTGCTGTGTGAAACAGAGGCAGACAGCAGGTTACTTTGCTACATGTCTTTATTCCCTTTATTTGACATCTCATATCACTGGACTCCTGCTGCAGTCTTCACGCTGCGCCCCTTCCTCTCCTGTGTAAAACACACGGACACTGTGGGGTGGGGGGCAGTGATGTGAAATATCCTGTACTGTACGTACTGCACCACGCGGTATGAACGTGCAATTTAATGACACCATTAAGTGTTTTCTAATTAGGTAACTGATGTTTATGGTGTTTAACATGCTGAAATCATAGGGTGACAGTTATATAGGTCTTTTCCAATTTAAAAGAAGGGAAAATAGGGATTTGGTATCTGAAAAATTTGGCTTTCAACATGTTTAGGGACAAACTAAATTCAGGTACTGAGGGATATCTACTGTATTTGATGTATTATCTCAAACACAAGAAAGCATTTGGAACTTTCTTCTGAGTACATATTTATATACATTCAGAATTTGAATATATCCTAATGTGTGGCACATTTTATTCCGTCATAATACTTTATATGCCCTTACATTTGTTCATTGTAGTTTGTTCCAGAGCAAGATACTTCGGAGACTAAGCAGCTTTTTGGTCACCAGTCCAGCAAGCACCCCCCCGCCGCCCCGCTGCCCTGGTAGCACGGTGCACAGTGGCACTATTCTTCAGGGGATGCTGGCGTAAAGGTATTACAAGGTTCTAGGCCTGGTCTGCACAGGTGTTTCCTCTTTCAGGAGCTCCGGGCGACACCTTTGGGAGGCGTCTCCTGGCTTACGCTCGGCTCTCCACGGTGTCTAAAAATATCTTTTTTCCCCACATGCACTGTACTATAAAATATTTATAGAGCCCTACAATCTGCTATGCTGGCACTGGCACAACAGCGTTTGATTATTAATGAGCGGATGCTTTAAGGACAACGCCAAAATTGAACAAGCTGCTGTCCCTTCCGGCATGACGTGAAGTCCTTATGCAACCCACGGTGAACCACAGTCTAAGGATTCCACGCTGCCTGCCGGCTGCCTTCACACACCGTCTCCTTCACTTCAACCCTCTTCCCATAGCTTCTTCTGTCTCCTTCTTCTGTGATAAGATTTTAAGGCATTATTTATAGACTGCAGACCACGGCGTCCATAAACTAGCAGACGTTTACTTCTTTTTTTTATTGCATCCACATAATGTGAAAGTGAAGTTTTAAAACTTAGTGTTTTATGAAGTAGAAAACATCTTTGAGATTCAGGGGTGTCAACAAGCGTCTGGACCGCAGGGTGGGACACCGGCAGTGGAGTGACAGCGCGAGAAGGACGCAGCCTTAGGTGGAGGGCTGCCGTGAAGCACCAGATCAATTATTGATGGTTCCAGTTTCGTCATACGTGCGTCTGCGTTGAAACTGTGTTGAAAGTGAGATGCGTCAATATTTAAACAGCAGCATTTGTCTGATTTATTGGGTAGGAGAAGGAGATCCATAGGGGTGTTGTGCTCTTGGCCTGATTCCCCCCTCCTGTGGGCCTTGCTGCTGCCAACAAAGGAGTCATTTTGGCTTCCTCCATCCAGCTTAGTCAACCTAGAAGTTGCTGTTGCGCATCAGAGGTCATGGTCGAAATTGAATTTGCATTGTTTGCTTTCAAGGAGATACACCGTAGGATTAAAAGGGATCGGCTCATGGTATTTTAATGTAAATTCTATTTATTGCTATCAAGGATTCTTTTTCTTTCTGGTTCAGTATTCCAGGTTTGGTGATTCTCCCTTTACATCCGTCTTCAAATGCTGTCAGTGCATTATGTCTTTTTTCTCCGTTTTCTTTCTTTTCACAGCCTAACGTTGTACTTAATGGTTCCCTTCCTCTGAAGTAAAGACGGCAAATCCATTCAGACCCAACTGGGTGTGTGTGTGTGTGTGTGTGTGTGTGTGTGTGTGTGTGTGTGTGTGTGTGTGTAGCCATTAAGGCACATGGGAATGGCAGCCTTCCACTTATTAGCCTCTAATCCTCTTAGATTCTTTTACCAGATGCTCTGTCACCTTCGAACTGGCAGGTTGTGCTCTTGTGCCAACCCCCCATCTGATTTTGCCCCAACAGGAAGGGAAAACATTCATTTCCGTATCTATTCCGACTATTGGATTATTTCTGATGTGGTTACAAACAGTAAGTGAAAACTAGTTTGGAACAAGGGAAGCATTCAAGTTGACTGTGTGCTCTCGGGTGAGTTACGGCAATAGGTAGAAAGGGATTCTTGGCGGAATTAGGAAATGAAACAGAAAACAAATATGATTTAGATAATATTGACAAAACCATTTTTTTTTCTGCACGACTTCTGCTCTACTCCGTTTACGGTAGAACAGCACCTGGGCTGTGTGGGTTTCCTACCACAGTCCAAAGACATGTGATTCAGGTTAATTGGTTACTGAAAGTTGCCCATAGTGTGTGTGTGTGTGTGTGTGTGTGTGTGTGTGTGTGGATGCCCTGCAGTAGACTGGCTTCCCATCCAGGGTGTGATTTCACAGTCTAGCGCCCAGCGATTCTCAGATGGGCTCTGAACCAGGATACAGCGGTTACCGACAATGGGTGGACGGACAGTTCAGCTGGGAGATGCCACAGGTAGAACAATCTCATTTTTCTTGTTATATTTCTTCGTTTACTACTTGAGGCACAGTTTTGTTTCAACTGAAGCTACTCCTGGCATCGATCCGCTAACAAAGTGAAAAGAAGTGCGATTCCTTTACGTCTACAGCGAGGACAGTGGAAGGTGGGGGTTGGGTATTTAAGAGGGACGTGAGGCACTTGTGTGTGAAGTCAGTCCGAGGACACGGCAGTTGTCGGTTACATTGAAGAAAATAACAAACACAATATTTCTGTCCAGGGTTCAATAAGCCTAGGCCTTTATTGCACATTCCTGTTTGGTTGTTGCTCTGCCTGTGGCCCGTGATGGTGGGTGGCCTTTTACACACTTTATTCTGGTTAATTTCTCGTGACCGCGAGGCTCTGAAATCACCCACACTGTGGACTCCTCTGGCGTCAGGTCCATATCGTTGCATGTTATATGACAATACCTGCAACATGCTTCATTTTGAATTCATTTTGGCAAACTACAAATAAATTAAACACGGACATTCATATAACACAACGTGACATTTTTTGACACATCAAATAAAATAGCAGACATAAAGGAAGAAAAGAAGCAAACTGTTTTTTAGGGTTTTTTTTTTCTTTTTGGGAAAAACAAGATAACTAGCTAACAATCACTGATCACATGCAGCTGTAAGATAGCAGAATCATCACACTTGTTTTGGACAGTTAATTCAGTTAATTTTCGGAAAACTATCGTTCTAAGGTCTATCACAAAGGTATGCTCCTAAACCAGCTGACACCCAGTCCTCTGACATGCTCTCTTTATTCGTCACGTTGTAGCAATTCCTTGCTAAGGTCCTTGGAAATGCACAGAGCCACTTTTGAGAACCATGGGTTGTGACACTTATCTGCATTTAGATACCAGATGCGTTCGTACGACTGACTGTATGAATCCGCAGCTTTGGGGCCCCGATGAGGGTGAAAGGATACATTTCCTAACACCTGTTCACCTCACACACATATTTCCATGCAGCGAACAGCACGGATTAAGCAATTCGCTTGCAGCTTGGTGGTCAGGAGCTGTGAGGTGTATTTTTTGAGAGGACTGTTCGATGCTCTTCCAGGGCGATCATCTAAAGTTCTATTCCCACCTTCCAGTGGGCTTGCGTGTGAAACTAGGCTCAGCTGCCGACTGGCCTTTGGTGGCTCACGCAGTGAGACAAGTCCGGGCGTCTGAGAAGGTACGGGTGCCGGGGAGGCGACTAAGCAACTCGTGTTTGACATTCAAAACTGTGAAACACCTTAAGGTCTCCCTGTGCTCTGCAGGGCGGACGGCTCCTGTTAAGCTTTAGACGTCACACGCTCGTGAGACGGTATCCGTGTATCTGGAAGCACTAGCGGGTCGGCTTTTCAAAGCCGCAGAGGAATAAAGCAGAAAGCGATACGGGAGAGGCGTGGAGGAGCTGTGATCTGACGCTGCGCAGCTGCATCACTAACAATTTTGCTCCTTTGTTCGCGCGCCAGCGCCACGTGCCGCTGCGGGGCGAGAAGCGGGTACGGCGACTCGCGCCCATTTAAATGAATTTGTGATTTTAATTCCCTTTCTCAGAAGCGAAAATAAAAGTGTGCTGCAGATTTAATAAAAGAGCTGTGGGTAAGAGCAGATGCCTTCTGCACGTAAGTGGGCTTTGTGTGCACTCGAAATTCAGAGTATTCAGGGCTATTACTGTCAACAATCCACTTGTGCGGTTCTACAGCTAATGTTTGCGGAGAGAAAGCTCGACTTTGCATACGTTTGCTCGAGCCGCGTCAGCTTCAGAGAAGGTTTGCTGCTACTGATTTTACTACTTCTTCACATGCATCACCAAACCCAGTGAGATTTTGTCCTCCGATACATTTCTGCGGTTGAATCGGTGGGCAGCAGAGGCCTTGAGGGACCGCCGTGCAGATTCATGAGCTGAATTTCTGACGTAAGAGGAGGTTCCCAAAATGCCACACTCCCTGCCAATCCAAGTACCCCTTCATTTTTGATAGAAAGGACAAAAATTTGTGAAAGGCCTATAACAATAAAAACAGAAGGAATTACACTGACAGACTTCTGCAGAGCGAATCTAAATCCAGAATAATAACCCTTGAGAAGAGAACAATTGTTACTATTTTTTTTGCGATGTGTAATGATGTTCTCACTGGCACCTGCTGCATTTCCATCTGACCTCGAAAGCAAGAGCTAGTAAACATGGACCATGTTTCCTTTCGTATGACCGCGTCCGGTCACGTAAACCTGCCGTCAGCAGGCAGTGGAAGTGGCACCGGGGTGCCGCTATCAGGCCAGGAAGAAACACCAATTTCAACTTAGATGTCTGTTCTCCCAACGTGGAAAAGCAGTCAGAGGCGCAGCACTCCAGCGCAACACATCGAACAACATTACATAAGGAAATGGTGGAATTAATGCAGCACAAAAAAAAACAGGAGACATGGCAGCACACAACCAGCACAGACTCCATTTCTCTTGGATGGTCACTAAACATTTTGTGCAGCCATCACAGTGAGCCACCCGAACCACTCGTGTCTCAAAGCTTTGTGGTTCTCAGAGGGTCTAATTACTTAACAGTACAGTTTAGCTGTTATAACAATTTATAATTAACAATGATCAGTTTCATTTCTTTAAGGAATAGGGTCTATTTCTGTTAACGCTACACCAATCGACATGGGCTCTACCGACACACAGGTGGACACAAACAGACACATCCCGAAACCTGTTCAGCACACTGCACCACAACTACCTCAGCCATCTGGTATCTAAATACTCAGAATTACATGTACTTCCTGCACAAAAGTATAACTGTGAAATCATTTAAAAGGTGTGGCTCACTGCCAAAGTTTTTTTTTATGTCTGTTTTGTTTTTAATTGCTACAGGACCTTAGCATAAACGCCGTTCTCCCCATTGGAAATCAATGACCATCTACATAACACAGTGATGTCTAAGTTTAGCTGAGAGAGAGCGAGAAGAGAAATAACAAGAGAGCACAGCTCCACGTAAATTACAATCTTCAAGTTGCACTGAACTGTGAAAAACAGCACAGCAAAAAAGTGAACCTCAAATGTACTGCCCATCTATTAAATATTAACAGACTCATTTGCATGTAAATGTGGGGAGCAGCAGTGGATGGAAAGTCTGATGTCATTCGGCGCTGTGCGTTGTTCGCACAGGGTTGGAAGGAGGCAAGCGCACAAAACTGATGATGAAGTGGCTCAAGTAGAAGGTGAAGGGAGGTGGGAGGAAGGGCGGGGGGGAGGAGATGTGACATCTTGACATCGACAAGGCTATCACTTCCGCAGTGGTGCCAGATCCAGTTTTTAAAACACAATTCACTAAAGGCAATATTTAGCTGTAAACACATCTGCTCATGAATAAGTTAAATGTCAGCCGCGTTCTCCATGGCATTTAGATGAAAGTACTCAAAAGAACAAAGGATGAAAAATGTGTACCATTGAGGACGGGATGGTAGCTTTTTGTGTGGTTTTTTTTCCTCAAAAAAAGTTTGGCATGGCAAGGCTGAGGGGCGTCCTTCTCAGCCATCGGACACAGGCGGAGAAACCCAGCCATATTTCTCGTGGGTCTTCACCAGGCTCTTAAAGGTGGCTTCGGCCTCCTTGCGGCTAAAGGCCTTCTTTGACTTCCCTGCTTTCCGACAGATTCGGCCCTGTAAAGCAGAGGAGCAAAAAAGCACGTAAGCCTGTGTGGCCAAAACAAACCACCTCCGTACGAATAGCTAATATACTGACCCCATGTCTTCATATAGCCTAGACTTTTGTAACTCACAATGTGAAGGAAAGCGCATGTTGAACATACAGCATGTTCAGTGTTCCATACTACCGTAATCAACTATCCATGGAACACTGATGCCTTCATCGAGACATCTATGTTCCCTTGTGAGGAATGTTGAGTCTCCTGTTAATCCCAACCACAACACAACCAGGAAACGTAACATAAGTTCTGAGTTGAAAGGCAAGCAAAGCTTAAGTTATTTCAAAATGAATTTGGGACACAAGCCAAAGAGTTGCGAGCAGCACAGTTAACAAGTCCTAAAAACTAATGCTGATCAAAAGAAACTATGCAAATGGATCCCACTACCAAGTGTAAGAAGCACGCCCAGAAATACAATCATCTTCACACAAAGCGTAAAGTTACTACCGTTTTTAAATCTTCTTGCATACAATTAAAGACTTTGATTTTTTTGCCAGGGGCAAGAAGTACATTTGAATTCTTATTCATGCAGTTCAGTTACTGGCATAGTAACAGGCCGGATAGAAGCGATGGGGGAAGAGGAACAGACATTCCACTACGTAATGCTACACTGAGTAATACAAGGTCTCACTCATCATTTATGTCAGTATTATGATTTCTTGCACAGTAGTACTTCACATGATCAGAGATCAGATAGCTTTCAAACGACACTGCAACACTGTCTCTCCATATTTTCTGCATCCGCCAAAAATAAACCCGTTTGCTGAAAGTCTTAAATGTTAACATTTCAAATTAATCGACGACAATGCAAAACACCACCAAATATCACAATGTGTTTTTTTCTGCTTTTGTACAATCAGTTGTCTATGAAAGTGATCATCCTTACCAACACAGAATAACAACAGCCCCGTGAACCACATATAATGCCACTTTAAAACGCCACCGGTCCTTTCGTGACGTCAGTCCCCGCAGGCCCAGTTAAAGCACAACAAGCTTAATGAGTGGTTTTGCCTTCAAAGAATCGCTCAGCTTTTTGGTTAAACATAATCACCTGTACAACAGTGCGCTGACGCCACACCTTACGGTCTAAATCCCTGCTGTATTAAGGCAACCAGTTTTTTCGTATTGCAGTGACACGTTTCAGGGCCTTTTAGAGAACAGACACACTGTGCCATTGAAAGTGCTCTTATTCCAATGAGATGAACGCTGTGGTCACTGAGCAGCCAATCATAAAGAAGAAGTGAGTGCTGATGTCTTGGCTGAACTCCAAATTCATCCCACCCCCACAACCATCTCTGCAACACAGATGAAGGCACTTGTGCTTGGCAGGATATTTTATACCTTTCTTCTGAAGTAATTACTGGAGGGGGATTGACAAAAATGTGTATGATACGCACCAACTGAAGTTCCTTCCAATGAAGCTGGAAGGTCTGCTGAGAAGCCCTGTCATTTAGGAGCATTAGGATTACTGCTCATATTTGGGGAGAAGATTGCTTCCACTTTAAATACACATCAGATTTTGCCATCTAAAAGACACTCAACCCTTTTCTTTAGAATCTCTCCATTTAAGGCAGTGTTTGTAAGAATGTTCCACATGATTCCATCTGATTAAAATTTGTCAAGTTGTTGGCCCCCTTTCTGCCAAATCTGGCTTTTGTTCAAAAAGTCTGATGCTGAGCAACCAATGAAATCAGTCTAATTAAAAACCTGTGCACATAAACTGTTTTCATATCTGTTGCACAACAGCTAATCCAGACAATTATATGTATTCTACCCTCACTGGTCACTTTATTGGGAAAACCTCTACACCTGGTCATTTATCTAATCAGCCAATCATGTGGCAGCAGCACAATGCATAAAATCATGCAGACATGGGTCATGAGCTTCACAATGTTCACATCAAACTTCAGAAGTGGGAAAAAAAATGTGATCTAAGTGACTTTGACCATGGCATGGTTGCTGGTGCCAGATGGGGCGGTTTGAGCATTTCAGAAACTGCTGCTCTCCTGGGATTTTCACATACAACAGTCTCCAGAGTCGACATGGAATTGTGTGAAAAACAAAAAAACATCCAGTGAGCAGCAATTCTGTGGGGTAGAAATGCCTTGTGGATGAGAGAGTTTAGACTCTTACAACAAGAGTAGGCAGAAAAGCATCTCTGAACACACCACACATCGAACCTTGAGTCAAATAGGCTACAACAAGCAAAAGACCACGTCAGGTTCCACTCCTGTAGCTAAGAATCGGAAGCTGAGGCTACAGTGGATGCTGGCTCACTGAAACTGGGCAGCTGAAGATTGGAAAAATGTTGTCTGGTCTAATGAATCTTGATTTCTACTGTGAAGCACAGATGGTAAAGTCAGAATTTGGAATAAATGGTATAAAGCCGTGGACCCAACCTGCCTTGTGACAACAGCTCAGGATGGTGGTGGTGGTGTAATGGTGCGGGGAATGTTTTCTTGGTACACACTTTGCCGACTAGTACCAATCGAGCATCATTTGAATACCACAGCCACAATTCACCCATCTTCTAATGGCTATTTCCAGCCTGATAACGTCACAGGAAAAAAACAAGTCATCTCAAACTGGTTTCACGAACATGACAGTGAGTTCAATCAACTCAAGTGGCCTCCCAAAGTCACCAGATCTGAATCTAAACAAACACCATTGGTATGTGGTAGAATAACAAATGTGCAACAATTATTTGAAGCAATCATGTCAGCGTGGACCAAAATCTCTACGATATGTTTCCAGGACCTTGTTGAATCCATGCCACAAAGAATTCAAGCTGTTCTGAGAGAGAAGAGTGGTCCAACCTGGTATTAGAATGGTGATTATAATAAAGTGCCTGATGAGTGTATATCATATGCTTTACATTTTATTCATATTTGGAAAGGATTACTGTATAGCTCTTTATGTTGAATGTACAATTAGTCTTCTCTACAGTGGTAGGATATATTTTGATGTTTTCTGTTTCCCTGCTCCAAAAACAAAATTAAATAATTATGCTCACAATATCATTGTTCACCCTGTGATGGACTCGTGTCCTGTTCAGAGGTTGTTTCACAGCCTAGTGCCCAATGACCCTGGGATAGGTTCTGAACTGCCATGACCCTCACCACAATATAGGGATTAGTGATCATGTATGGATGAATACATACATTCTTGTCTAGCAGCTTTGTCTGGAATTTGCCTTAATGTAAGCATTTGAAAATAGTGGGAAGCGCATGATATTTCAGAGTCCTTCAGGGTGTATAGTATAAGACTCCATAGACACTCTCCTTCAGTCAAAGATGGAAACATTTTCCCCCACCACCACCAGTGGGTATGCATGCCAAAGAACCAGGCTTGTTCCAATGCGAATGCAGCTAGAGAGACAAAAATAGTGTATTGCTGCCCGGAGCCATGTCAAGGCAAGCTGCAGTTTAATGGCCCAGAAATAACACTCAGCACTCACTCCCTTGAGAGAAGGTCCAGGTTTTGTTTCAAACTCGGGATTTTTATGATCAAAGAAGTCAAGCTGAGCTTCGTTTGCCACAGTCAACGCCGGTGTCCTATAGCACTGCCACTATCTGTCTACCTTGTCCTCCTTAAGGGGTCAACAAGCTGAGTCTTACAAGTGAGAAACAGCTGATCAAAGAGACTATCCACGTTACATCCAGAGAAGCACTACGATGACTGATGTTCCATAACACTGTCAGATGGGTGTAGGAGTACAAATGGTGAAATTCTGAATATCATAATGTATGAGTCATAACAGCCCTATATATACCGTACACTTTTACTCTGAAGTCACAATTTTAAGAGGACCTATTCTGTTTCAAAGTAATTGTTAGTATAAATACATAATGTAATGCATTTTTTAAAGTGTCAGGTAATTTTAGAAGAATTTAGAGATACACATTTTTGTCCCCAATCCAACACCACCCAGACCCAGAAACACTGTTCAAGTCTTTGGCAGGAATTGTGTTCCATAAATTAGGTACTCTGAAGCTACTTTTACTTTTTCACAGCAGACATATTTTAATTCTAATCCATTTCAACACAGTTAAAAAAATCTACACAAAGTCCTGCAGCTCCATATTTTGTACAGATACAGGCTTTCTAACTCTTATGTATTTCATGTGGACAATCTAAGCTCCATACACCTTCAATCCTTTATTAATATCCACATAAAAAAACCCTCACTCAGAATACTGTCTTCAGTAAGCAAATATATATGTGTGCTGAATTTCTAAAAGTGCCTGAGTGACGACAGCCCAAAACTGTTCTCATAAATTGCCGCTGAATACTTGACAGCACGACTATTAGGCTTTTTTATTGCTTACCAAGCACTGCTTTTAAACCCAGGAGACAAAGATCAATTTTTCACTCTCTGATAATTACAGGCTCTGTCCCCATGGGGGTTCTGGGTTCTGATATGTTAACAAAGGCCACAGTGTTCATTCTCCAAGTGCACTTGACACCTGACAGACAAAACCTGCTGTTTCACCCTGCCTCTAAGTCTGCAGAAATAACTTAAGACTTAGAACCGATACACGGGATGACATTTTCTCCTCACAGACGGTGTGACGTGTTTTTATTGTACACATCACAGGCCTGATTTAGAGGAATGCAAAATTGATCTACCTAATGCAGCCATAATGATAATCTGGTTGTCATGGTGACGGTGGTCTGGAGAATGCTTGAAAAGCAAGACCCTCCAGACTAATGAACAACAGAGGTCACCTTGGTGTCATAGGGCAGCACCTCTCTGAGTGATGTTTCACGTGTACATTACTGTCACAGCATGCACAAAAACAATTAGGCATTGATCCTACGTAAAAATGCTGTACTCTACATCCAAATAACATATTTAAAATATTTCTTTAAAGCAATATTAAGGTCTTTTTTTCAGAAGAGTATTTCTGACTTCTCAGTACGTTCACATAGGAACGAGAGAAGGCAGCTGCAGTGCTGACCTGTTCGTCCGATGAGCAACAATTCTATTACAGACCTATAACCGATTACCACAGTATCTCTTCAGTATCTTTGACATCATCAGCAGAGCAGAAGACAAAGACACGCACACCCCAAATCCATTCTAAAACCCAAAGAAAATGTGAAACCTGCCCTCAGAATGTATCATGCAAAACAACTCATTATACAAGATCAGACTTTAGATTAGAATAATTTTTATAATTAAAAAAACTAACTGTAATATTGCATATGTGTCAAACCAACGGTAATTTAATGAGATACTACATGGTTAGCATTATCATTGCACTTTATCACAGTGTTAGGACGTGACATTAAGTGAGGTGTGTGGGAGGCTAAACCGACGAGCAGACAAGGCTTCTCACGCTGAGAGACACGGTCGTCTTACGCCGCCTTCTGCTCGTTCGTCACCCACCTCAGTGCTGCAGCGGGGAGCTGTGGTGTGAGACCCCCCCCCCCCCCACATACATTTGAATGAATATCAGAGTTATTTAAAAGGTGCACATGATGCAGGTTAGCTCATGCAACATGGATGCTTCTGCATCCTATGTTCAAGCTATATGCATACGCAGATTTTTTGCAGGGGTGAAAGGTTTGCGTGAACACCGGGGGAATGTGTCCCCACCCCCTTGTTATATCTTTGGCTACATGGGCTCCTGACACACAAATATTGCATCTACACACAGAAGCCCACCAGAGAATGTACGTTCCGGGCACAACATAGCTGTGCGGTTGTGGCTGCTGTGTGGTGCAGCAGGTGGCGCAGCGGTTAGAGCCTGGGCTCGAATCCCACTGAGGCTGTAGTACCCTTGATTGATTTACTCACCTGAACTGATAGTGCGATTCCCCTGCTGTATAAACGGATACATAATTGTTACAAAAGTTGATTATAATCGAACCTCGTAGGCAAAGGTGTGAGATTAAATTTTCATTACACAACAATAAGACATTAAAAGCGCTGTTGCAGCCGCGCGCGCTCACCTGTCCTTTGACGAGGCTCGCGGCGAACTGCCTCATGACCGCCTCCACCGTGTACGCGCTCGACCAGCCGCGCGGCGTCAACAGCTCCATGCAGATGGCGCCTCCATCCAGCACGTAGCCGTTCTCGAGGCGCGGCGTGAGGACGCGCACGAAGGGCGGCGCGAACGGGAAGTTGTCGGGGAAGGTCACGTTGAGCAGAATGTACTCGGTGTTGGTCTCCTTCATGTCCTGCCACAGCGCCGAGTCCTTGTCCACCTGGTGCAGCTTCACGTTCCAGTCGAAGAGGTTGTCGTCGGCCAGCTCCACCGTGATAAAGTTGTCGCCGAGCCGCCGGATCTCCTGCAGCTCCTTCATGAGGCGCCGCGTGCGCACCTGCGTGCAGTGCTGCCGGTGCGGAGCCAGCGGGCCGCTGTGCTGCTGCTGCTGCTGCTGCTGCTGCTTCTCCCTGGCCTCCTTGCCCTGCTTGTCCCTGGCTGACGGCTTGTCCTTGCCGGGCTGCTCGGAGCGCTTCGCCTTGGTCTCAGGGGTGCTCAGGGTGCCGCTCTCACCGCTGCCGCACTGCTTTCCGCCACCGCCGCCGCTGCTGCTCTTCCCCCGAGTGCCTTTCAGTGAGCCCTGGTGATGTTTCGGGTCCTCCGAGTCCCGGTCGTGAAGACGAATGAGACCTATTTTGCGAAGGAGGGTGGCCATTGTCCCACTTTCCCCGTCACTTGTTTTTTTCCGCTATAAAAGCAGCTGGAAGAGGGGCGAAGACGAGCCGCTCAGCGAACGCGTCTCTCTGGATTGCAGCCCTGAAGAGCCGCGGCTGCCGCTGGCATGAAGCCCCGACCCCGGAGCAAACTCAATAGCCAAATACACGCGCCATGAACGAGTTCACTGCAGTAAAAACGAGCAAACACAGCAGGGCTATTAGTTCACACACGCGTTCCTGCTGTACAGCGGCTGTGCGGTGCTGTGCTGCGAGAGCGGGCGCTGGTGCCACTGCAGAGTTGCGCCTTTCCTCACTGCGGCTGCACTCCTCCTCCCGCCGCCGCCGCTCCAGGTGTCTCCATCCAGGACGATGTGCGAACGCACCGCGGCTCTTTATTCCAGCACCGATGGGCAGCGCGTGTTGTATTCCGCTTCTGTTGCGGTTTATCCAGAAAAACAAATTAAAAATAAAACTACAGCGTAAAAAGGGGGCTGTGAAGATTTCAACCCCGCGTTCTTCGTCGACTCGACTCTTCCCGGCGGCGAGATCTTTGATGTGAGCTGTCGCTGCGCTTCCAGCAACACTTGGGGCGCGCGGCTGAGCGCGTGACGCACCGACGCGAGCGTCCAAGTGGCGAGAGACTCGTGGAGCGGCGGCAGCTCGCGACCTCCCCTGTACCTGCGCAGTACGAATAAACGGGTGACGCGCGGGGTGGTGGGGGGCGATGGGGGGGGGGTTCTCAGTGGAGGGGGGAAAAAAAAGAAAAGAAAACGTAGGCTGGTTCTTCCGTGGATCAGCTCTCGGATTGGGACACGCGATCAGCACATTATAGTGACCGGACAGCGACAGGCTTCACAGATGCATATTCACTTACTTGGTATTTCAATGATGTCAGCTGCTTAGAAGCTAATTTTTGAACCGGTAACCGGTTTTGATAACCGGTCAGTTATGCGATATAAACTAAACTGTAAACGACTTTAAAGTGGCACATTGCGTTTGATTACGTCACAAACTGTAAAATTCTTTCACGAGCATAATTTGTGTAGATGCCCTTTTACGTCATTGTATTGTTTGGTTAATATGTTCTTTCACAAAATAAATATGAAATAAGAAATATAGTTGTATATTACAAAAACATGAGAAAAAGGAACGGATTAAACCCACACTTAAGTTATTATGAACATTTTTTAAACTCTTATAAGGTAAAGTTGTTAAAACTGGCTCACACTTTAAACACTCAAGTGCAAAATATGAAACCTTGAATGTAAATTTGTACTGATAAACTAGTACAGAATGCATATTCAGAGTGAAAAATACACTTGTGCCTTGACATAGCAGCACACCTGGGACCAGAAGATTGTTTTCAATATGGAATTGTTTGCAAGTCCACCCACTATGTCTACATCAATAAAATCTTAATAATATTGCTTTAAGACCTTGATTTATTTGGGGTTTAGGTTCCTTTAATATAAAATAAAGCTATGAACTGAAAATGTGCTGTAACACTTTGTTCTATTTTCAAAAACAACTCCAACAAAGCAGTGTCTTAGTGATACTCTATACTGAGAACACAGAGTGTAAAGCAGGGAAACGATGAACTGGACCTCAGTTTATTTTATTATTTTTTATTAACATGAATCAACATTACAATTACTGAAAGTAAAATGTATCATGTCCCACATCCTTGTATTCATTGTGTTTTGCTTTACACACACAAGTTGGTGCCGTGTTACTTTGTTTGTTGCTTTTGTGTTTTGGACACCACAAGAGAGTGACACAGTGTAGAACAGAAAGGACAGAGAATTGCAGAAAGTATTTGTTTTATTTTAAAATCCTGACTGTATTTTACTGGCCATGTGGAGGTGACTGATTCATCACAGAAACATGTTTGTCAGAATCTGGTCATGAAACCCTCACCATCAAAAGTGTAATTATTGACACGTGCCCTTTATTTGCTTAGTAGTTTCTGGAAAAGTTTTGGTTACAGCAGTAATAAATATGCACTTGATAAAACTGAAACTGCAAACCACCCCCACCTAGTATAACCTCCCTACTCAATTCCTCCTCCTTCTTGATGAGTGTGTCTAACTGCCAACTAATGGCATACAATGAAAACACTCTTTTGCTCTGCAACAGAGAAACTTTAGAAAATAGAATGGTGTATAATGCAGGCAAATAGTAAAGGTTAACTACTGCAGACTGTACTAGAGAAATGTAAACATTAACTTGTTTTGCTATTGATTTCTAGCCATTGAGCAGGAGACAGTGAATGTAAGGTTTCCACTCAGAACCACCCACCACCCAAATGGCTAAGCTCCCCCTAAGAAAGGACAAATAAGTTTTGACAGAGGGTTTTTATATTTGAGGCCTACAGGCCATTGTTGCACCTGTCAGCAGAATTTAATACACTTTGCACAAGTTGAGTCTCGGTAAACCACATACATCTGATTTAACAGTGACATGTTTTATGCAGCTGACTAACTATATCACATTCCACTGATCAGGTTTGGTGAGCTGTTCGGAAATGTCTAAAATAGACACTTTTTAAAGTAATGAAAGGAAATCCATATAAAACACAAACAGCTGTTTTCTTGCTTTGCTGTTTCTTTGATGGCACTTATTTATTATTTCAGTTTAATTTTATTAAGGCTTCTTTATTCTGGAAAAAACAGCAGAAAATGCTTCACTTGCAAAAACCTGGTAAATGTAGCACACACAAGTACTCACTTGATGAAGTATAAAAGCACTAATTGGGTGCTAAATTATACAAATTAAAGTTTTCTGCATAACTAAAGTTAAAAATTAAATGCCTACTACAGTCATCAGACAACTGGTTTTCTGGTAGCTATTTGTGTCAGGACAGACTCTAATAGGTCTGCATTAACAATCTGCATGCTTTCATTAAATGAGGATGTATACAATTGTTTCACTGTATTGAACAGTTACATCTGAGATAGAAATGTATTCAATTTTGCCTTTGAATGCTATTCTTTTGTCTTTTTTTAATCAGAAAAAAAGGAAATTCTGCTTATGTTGCACTTTGATACTGCAGGTTAAAAATGGTTGGGCAAACATTTCATGATCTTTGCGCTCAGTTTGAAGGTTACCAGTGTAACCTCACCATGCTAATGTTCTGGCAGAAGACACTAGGCAGTAATAGTGTGTTTCACAAATAGATGATACATTTACAGCATACATTATTGGACAACAAAATTAAAAACAAAGATGCATCAACTTTCAGCATAATTATACCTGTAAAGCAAAATTTCATGCCGGAAGGTGATTATTTAAACAATTTAGTCAATTTATTAGGATTACTGTGCATCAGGGCACACTTCAGGTAACAACGACAAGTTTTTGCCTTCCAGGAAATTTATTTTTGGTACTGACACATTATGACAGGATAAGACATGATAGGAGAGGAGGGGGCATTTTTTTGTTAAGAGCCCTATGCATCCAGCTGCTGTACAGGCAGACACCCATAAGACACATTACGATAGATAGATAGACAGAGAGATAGATAGCAGAAGACAGTTCAGTTATTGACAGATCCATCTGTGTCATTATAGACACAGACGGCTGTTGGTGAGGACCCCCAGAAGTGTTTCTTGCTGCACCAACGCATGGCTTAAATGAGCTCATAGTAATTACTTCATTTAAGGGGATGTGAGCCATTGTCTATGATAGACTGTAGCTTCCTCCTCAACCTTGCCTCTGAACTGAAACATGACTCTGATCCATGCATGACAGAACCTGCTTTCTTGATGATTTTGTTGAGGCTGTCAGCATTATAAGGTAAATAGCACGTATATTCAGACTGCTGTATTCAAAAGAGGCGACATCAACGACATACTGTATCAAATGATATATTATCCCAAAATTATGCATCTGAAGATAATTCGGGCTCAGGCAATAACGATTAAATATCTATACCATACTAGCTGACTGTCGTAACTATTTAACAAGCGAATAACTTTACGACAGCCAGTTGCAACGCATTTTTTTTATCGTTGCTAGGACGATCTAACATTCGGGACAATGATTGGCTGGTTTACTGCCGGAAATCAGTTTGGCGAAATGGTGTCGCGGAAAAAGCGTTGTATTGTATAGGCAACCGATTTTTTTTCTCGCATTTCTATGGTTTAATTTATATTCCGTACATATATTTCAATTTAGTTAGATTAAGATGGCGGAAAAATTTGACAATCTCGAGGAACATCTAGAAAAGTTCGTGGAAAATATCCGACAACTTGGAATTATCGTCAGCGATTTTCAGCCAAGTAGTCAGACTGGACTGAACCAGAAACTGTAAGTACAGCGAATTAAATGTTTCCACTTGTCCAATATTTAATAAAGCTGTACTTGGTGCAGCATTTAATGTTGCTTGTTGCTTTTAAGCTATCGCAGAAAAAGTTAAATAAGTTTAGTGTAATATTAGTTGCTTCGGATAAGCAAGAAGGTGTTGTATGGCATGTTAACTTAAGTACTTCACTAACTGGAAATGGCGTCTTGGCTTTTAGGAATTTTATGATCACCGGTTTGCAGGATATTGACAAATGTAGACAGCAGCTACATGATATCAATGTGCCTCTGGAAGCCTTCGAGTAAGTTTAAGTATCAACCCTCACTATTCTCAACGATATCTGTTTAATGATATTTAAAAAAAAACATATAACTTACCCTAGATTGCTTAACAGGTACATCGACCAGGGTCGGAATCCACAGCTGTACACAAAGGAATGTTTGGAAAGGGCTTTGGCAAAAAATGAGCAAGTTAAAGGAAAGATTGATACAATGATGGTAAGACATCTTACATGTACTTTAAAAAACTAGAGCTCATATTTACGTTTGGGCCCTTGTGGCAGTTTTGAGGGTGTGGTTTGGTAGGTCTTGTTGCAGTTGTACTGTCGGATGTCTACATTGCTGCAAGTTTTGTGTTGGACAGTTTTTGACAGTTTGAATGTGCAGTAGTACAACTATTTTAGACTCTACAGTATTGCTCCTAGCATATTCATAACACAGTCAAGGACATAGCTTGTTCATTTGTAATTTTACACTTATTTGATGTAATATAATGTTTGTTTAATTTTGTTTTTATCTTTCAGAAATTTAAAAGTCTTCTCATTTCTGAACTGACAAAAGTTTTTCCGGAGGAAATGGCAAAGTACAAAGCTATTCATGGGGATGATCCACCTTCATAATTAACACTGGCCACAAACACTGCCTGACTTTAGTGTACAGATGTATATACTCCATGTCCTTATCCCCTTTTTATAAATTGAAAGCAACATAAGATCTCATTTTTGTTTGTAGGCTTTTCCATATTTTGTACTGAATTCAGTTATGGAAATTGTATTTTGTCTTTATTGTCATTGTGTATTGGTAAGAAATTATGAATCTATTTCTAATAAAGAGACGAAACCATCATATCGTGGATAAAGCCAACTGCGATTTTTAAAGTTAAAATTAATTTAAGATTCAATATGAAGACTTGCTGTAATATTTTGTTTTAAATATTAAGTTGGTAATATGCAAAACAGTATGCATTTCTGTTCTGGATTGTAGGGTAATGCTATTTAACACTGGTAAGGCTGAAAGTTTTGAAGAGCCATTCCTGTAACCTCTGAGAGCCTATTCAGTACCAAGCCAAAAGGGCAGGTCTGCCATCAACAGCAAAGTAAAATATTTGTATTTAGAAATCTGTAAATTTACATGTATTTTGAGATTTATAATTTAGACAGTATTGAAATGGATAGTGTGCAGTCAGTAGCTATACATTTATGATTTTAGATTACCCCCCCTCCAATTTCCTAATATAGGCCCATTTGTTTTACAAAGAATTTCACATAATATGCCAACTTTATTTCACAAAACATTTTTTCCCTGGATCGAATTTGGGTTTCGTGTGCTGCTTGGCAGCTGAGCAGCACAAGACAATTCATTCAGTAGACACTTTCCCCAAAGCAACATCAAACTCTTTGTTTAGTATTTACCTGCGACCTTTAGCCAGGGTGATTTACGGTGCTAGAATCATTGCAGTAAACTCCCTACACACTGATACACTGATACAGCCAAGCAATAGACACATACGTAGACATGCGGGCACACATACACACACTATGCCACATTTTGAGTCACCTGTTACCAGCTGCAACACATCTTTGGGAGGATGTCCATGTGCACATAGGAGAACATGCAAACTGACACCGTGAGCTGGGACGGAATCGATGTTTAATCACACGATTCAGAAAACTTGATACATTGTGTAAAATTGTCCAGTAATTGCGTTTATTTGCATAGATTTCTTTTCTCTTCACTGTTCTTTGCATTATTGTTTGAAATAGTCCATAAACAAAAGTATTGTACATTTGTATGTTTTGCTTGTGAGAGTTTTAAGTGTGCGATATGGAAGAGCTACTAAAGAGCTGAACAAGTGTAAGCAGACAGCCTTACAGTGTTATAGAGTAATTAATCAAGGGAAGCTGCTTGGTTATGTTTTATTATAACTAATGTTAGTGATTGAAGTAATTGTTTATTTTACTGGGTCTTGGTGATATTTTACCCTAAGAGGGTATCAACTGTGTGGCTCAGGATATGACAATTCACTTTGCAAAGAGTGAACGTCAGGATTGAATTAATGTTTATAGGGGGGGGGGGGGGGTTATTTCCCTTTCTTAAATTTTGTTCTTACAAACAGCTCCAAATACATAGTATGGGACACCTACACACATAGCTACAGATGTCTGTCCTCATCCCTTTCCCAAATAATTCAGTCAGCGTAAGAGCTCCAAAGTAAATAGTGAATGAATCCACAAATCCTGAGTCCACGTTGTCTTTTCCCACGAACCAGTTGTCAGTACAGCTCATTACAGAATCGTTTGTAACACCAGAGATGTAGCTCTAAGGAAGCTGAACTGCTAAACATTATGCATTATGCATTTTTCATCATCTTAATTACGTTAATGTCCCTGTTTAAGGGTATTTTGAAAAACTGATTGTTCTCTAGATTTATTGTCATTGCTGTGGGATTCTTCAGAGCTGCAAGAACTGCTTTTTTCTGCAGCGTGATTAATGACATCACAGCTACAACTTTTTCATCCTCTGTTCCTTTCCAACTTTTCATTCAGCACAATTGGGTCTTTATGGTAATGTAAAATGATCACCCAGTTTCTTAAAGATCAATTTCATACACAGAACACATGAAAACTGGTGTTAAAACGGTGTCCCAAAAAAAGATCTCACTGATGCGAGCAATAGCATCCATCAACAATGACATGGCTGAATATCGAAATAAAGGTAATTTACTTTCAAGTATACGTTACCCAAAACTTTTGTGGAACAACTGCAAGGTGGAAGTCATGACTTGTTTTAAGTGACATTTCCTCCACCAGATTTCTGTCGTTTTATTCTACCACAAAGATCTTCCCAATGCTAGCTGCCATAATTGTTACTGTGGTTACCTGCTCTATTCATTGTGTCATATCACTCTGCAACAGCTTATAGCATCACTGATGAAAATGACTCGTGACAAAATGTGTGGTTTTTCCATGATCAAAAGACAGTCCTACTCAAAGTATGTCCATGTGCCTAGTTTCAGTTGCTAGTTTGTCCTCCAATCTCAGAGCACAGAATTGAGAGATATTTTAGGTAGAAAAGCAGAATGCATACCCGGTGACTCTAAATTGCTCATAGTGTGTGCATGTGCGAGTCACTGTGCGCGACTACCCTGCGATGGACTCCGGTCCCTTTCAGGTTGTAGCCTACCACCCAATGATTTTAAGATAGGCTCTGGACGTCTGCAACCCTAACCAGGAAAAGTGGTTCATGAAAATAAATATACATAAGCTGATTTTGATGGACCACTTTCCACTCTGAGACAACACATTAAACACAATTAAGTTTACATTTATGTATTTAGCTGACCCACGGTGACTTGTAGTGCTAGGTATACTATATATTAACCCATAAAAATGGCTGTTTATTTTTTTACTGTTGAAATCCATGGTAAATGCCTTGCTCAGGGATACTATGGCCTAAGATCAAAGTCCAGGTTCTTCACAAGAAGACAGCACTAACACACATACTTTGCTTATAAAGTGCCTTTTTGTAGTACTGCTGCTTATCTTTCACCCTTGTAAATCACCTTGGGCAAAGATGTCAGGTAATTAAATAAATGAACATGCTTAATCAGGAATGACTTTTCAGTACTATTCATGAAATAGACTTGCAAGGAATCTCTACACAGCACATTGAATACATTTCCCTTCATAAAGCTAAAACTCTCTAGTGAAATCTGTGTTTGTATGCATTTGTTTAAGGAATTCAACAATGTAACCTTTAGCTTTTGCCCTTAATTTGATGCATGAGTTGAAGCTCGTGCTGTTATGTGTTTGATGGAACACTGGTTTGCATAACCATTTCCTTATGCGTAGGCATATCTATTTGTTACTTTAGCAGTACTGTGATAATTTCTTAGTGATGTTAATGCTGATAATTTGTGCTTGACTTCAGGCATATATACAGCTGATGGGTAGTGTATAGATCACCTTTTTTTGGAAGAGCAGACATTTTAATGTTCTTTTGACCTGGAGCATTCTTCGGAAGGGAACAGCAGTCGACAACCCTTTGGCTGCCCATCAGAGCAGTTGCCGCGGTAACCCCTTCAATCAAAACAATGCCGACTGCAGGGATTGGGAGGAATGGACAGACATGGCCTTAATCTTAATGCAAGCGCATGCCGATCCTGGGAAATAAGAGCTGCACAGCAGTAAGGTTTTGGCTTTGAACGTTTTAATGGATCAGTAGATCCAGCGACCCAAAACAACTGTGGTGAATCGTTCTCACAATATAGCATGTGCATCTTGTCTCCAAATGATGTATGTCTTCAAGAAGAACCAAGTAAAGATTACCTCAAAGATTCATAAACTGGCTTTTCTCATGGACGTTGTTGTATTACATTTACACACTATCGTATACACATATTCATCGGGTACAATTACTAAATTGACATGAATCAACAGATACAGAAACTCCAGTGCTACACTTGTGTTAGAATTAAAGAGAAGCTAGACATTTTCATGGTTGTTTCAGTATATTTCTGATGATCAGAAATGTTTATGGAAATTTGAAGAATTTTTCGTTAAAGTTCACGCTACCGTTTTCATAAAAAATATACTTTAAAATGGGAAATGTCTGCTGCTCAGTTACTGTATCAACCAGCTCAAGTTGAACACCCAGTAGATATCTGGAAAATGATCTCCCACCTTCATGTTTCAAAGAAGAAACCCAAACCCAAAAACCCTTACAGCTCCAGGAACCCAGTTCTGTATGCGGAGAAATGCGAGTGCACAGTATTTCATTGGAAGGTAAAATTAGCGGTCTGATTTGGAGTCATTCCATGCATCCAGAAACTATGCTGAAGCTGCAAGCCATGTTAGCATTCTTGGGTGCAGTAGTTCATCCCTGCTGGATGTCTTCCAGGACCCTAATGCCTCACTTTATTGAGTACACTGTCACGGGCCCATCTGAAGAACACACAAGAAAATTTACTTATACTAGTAGCTTAACAGGCTTGCTTTTTACCTTTGTGTACAATGCAATTACGTTCCTCTTACATCATCAGTTATTTGCTGGGTCTATCCCTTATTTAACATCTTTATCATTTGTTTACACACGGATACACTCATTTATAAAAAAGCTCCCTCAGTGTTCACAGAGGCGGCAGGTCGTCATTTTCAAGCATACTTTGAGAAATGCTGATTTGGTTACCATGGAGACAGATTGAACTCTCATTCCTGCTCTGTTATCATTTTGAAATAAAAGCTTAAGTGCAGTCATTTGGGCCAAGGATTCTGCAATAAGTGAGTTTCACACTGACATGTACAAAGTCCTATCCTCTAAGTACTGTACACAATAATCCTCACTGAATCCATCCAATAAAGTGAGTCACATCTGTTGTTTGGAGCACCCTAGTTGAAAATAATATGTTACGTTACGGAACTTTCGAAATGCGTAGCAAGAATCACTAACCAGGAATCATGACAGTGTATCATTCCTTTTAGTACTGTTAAAACCATGCAGTAAGATTTGAAATATTCTTTTCTCTTTTGTTTGTCTGACACCAAGATGTTTTCAGTTTATTCTAAATGTCATAAAATAATCCTTAAAACAGGATCTTGAACATAAATAGCCCGAAGTAAAAATTTGAGGGATATTGCTTTATATGTCATTTGTTTAATCATCCTTGTCTTAGGGTGGTGTTTATGCTAACATAATCTTGGGACGGGGAAGAATTTGTCAGATTTTGACCACGACTATTTACACAGAAGCTCATTCAGTAACTGCAGTAGGGTTATCCTGTACACTGGCAAGTCTGAACCCATGTGTCTTCCATCCAACAAAAGTCAAAAAACAAGTACCACATAAGTGCCAAATACAATTCCAGAGTCGAAACCTCGCTTATATTAAAAATCTTTATATGCTTTAACCTTAAAATGTAAACATTTTAAAGTAGTCTGAATTCAATTAGTGTAGGGTTTGTATGTGAAGGTTTTTTTAAAAGATGCAACTGTGTATTGTAAAAATTACAAAGTCAAATGTACAGACTAATCAGAAGGATCTTCTCATTTACAATTTTAAGTGCTCATGGGTATTATTTCATAACTGCTTTGGGGCTGAACTTAGTGGTTTAGACTAGTTTGGCTTTACTGTAGTGTGAAAATTGAACTGGAAAAATACAATAAATAAAATGTTAGTTTGTTTTGCAAATATTCTCCAAAAGCAGAGGAGCTCACAATGTTGCACAAATTTTGTCGTAACAGCAAAAAACAAAGTGCCAATTCCACCCATTCCCTTATAACTGTTTCTGATGGCTTTGTGTTACCTTTTGTTCCCTGGGGCTTCAGATGCTGCTCACTGGCTATGTCATCCTCCTGTCCCTCCCACCACCACTGCTGCATTCAAATGGAGTATAACCACAGAAGAAGAGAGGTGGGGTCCCCTCCATGCGCTGGGGGGCCAGGGCCAGCCCCCCGCACCAGTTGTCTGAGAAAGGCGCATTGTTTCCCAGTTGTGCTGGCCTTCTGGCAGCAGATGCGCTGTTGCTGTTTGAATGCAATTAATCGTCCGCAGCATTGAAAAACACAGTTGTGACTGATATTGGCACATAACTCCAAAAGCAAGGTCGGCTATTTATCGGATTCAAAAGAAAAAAACTCATATCAGGCAAAAGCCACAGTTTTTATAAAGTGTTTTATGCTGCATGTTTCTTACATCATTTCGTGGCTTTCTTGCGCATTTTTACTGTGACAATGTTCATTTGCATAGCATATTAAGTTCTGTCGGGTTATTTCCGTTTTCACATTTTAAGCATCATTATTACATTCTGAAAAAGCTTCTGTATATGATTTTTTAAAATAGGGATTATAATTGTAAAGGCCTCTGTAACTGATGAATTGATAAATTATATGAAAATCAACTAAACAAAGAGATGCATGTACACATTATTGTGGGGACATGCAAGTTCAGTACTAAAACCATAAGAAGGACAAAAACCAAGCCAATAAATACAAGGAGGCTCATTTAAGGACTTTGCATCTAAATTAACTTGATCCCCCCCATACAACCATTTCCCTGTTCTGTACATTTTTCCTTAATTTATTTGTTTGGAATTTTCCCGCCTGAACCATTAATTATTGTGAATAATAATATTAGTCTTTGCCTTTGAAATTAGTATTGATTTTTGGTCCTTGGTAAGATTTTAGTATAATATTTGTTGATGCAGAAAGCTGCCCTCTAGAAGAGCATCATCTCTGGGCAGAATGCCAGGTGCAGCGGGGTTGAGGGGACGTAATCTTAAAGTCACCCTGTGCTACCAAGAGATGGATTTGACGTAACCACCTATGGTACTGTGTTGCTGCTGTTCAGCTCACGTTACGCTGTAGACTGTAGTGCCGGCAGAGCATTTTCACGTTGGTCTCCAAGCATTGGGATTAAAGAAGACAGGGGACAGGTGAGGGTTTGTGATACCTCTCCATTTCCTGGTACCGGTGGGTGTCTTGTGACAGCTTGCTCCACCCCTGCTGACCCCTTCCCAAAGCAGATGGGCTCCAAGGTCACTATGCGTCATGCAGTCACCTGCTGCGTCACTGGCAGCTGAGCCCAACACATTGGGGGTGGTGCACAGATGGGGTGTGAAGGGTGGGGAACTGGGTGTTGGGGGAGATGACAAGTCCAACAAAGGGATAAACAAAAGCAAGTAAAATCAGAGGCAGGGAGCAAGTGCTGTAAAACTAGGAAAAAAGGGAATCCTTTCGCAGTGCCACCCCCTTCTCCCCAGCATAAACTAACACAGTCCCTGAATCTGCACAGCCACTAAATCTGCTACTGAGAATACCGTGGTAGTCGGGAACTGCAGCCCAGCTTAAGCTGTTATATATATAGAACCAATTAACTGGTGCACTAAGACTGATGCACACGTTAGCCTGTCCTGACCACAGAGGGGTCACAGCCCCACTACGCAAGCCTGGTTATGTAACGTTACATAACATCGGGCCTGACTAGAATAGAGATGGGAGTTAGGCTGGTCCTGGTGGCTGCTGATGCGGAAATACACATGTACACACACACGTGCCCGTGCGCGCACACACACACACTTCACAACGTCATATCCAGACCTTTGAGGATTCTGTCGCTAAAGGCAACAGATTATTCCACACAGATGACCAAGATGAGTAAGGCTTTACATGCCGGTTAAACCTCATTACCTTTGTCTGTGTGTCCATAGCAGGCTGCTTTCTCATGCTGTTGGAATACAACTCTTTTATCATATTCAGTATGCCCAAAGCATGATTACAGAAGGGATAAGTAAACAAATGTGAGAGACAGACAAATTAAAGATGAATAAATATATGAACAGGCAGTTTCAACAGCAAAAAAAAAAATCACAATTTTTTTGTAATGAGGTTGAGATGATGGAAAGGGAATTGTTTGTATCTATCATAGGTATTTGAAGGTCTTTAACCTTAAAAGTTCAGAGTGTGATGTTAACCTATAGTAAATGACAAAGAAATGGTGTAGACAATTACGGTACTAAAATAGAAGGGGTAAAAATATACCCGTTCCTCGCAGTAAGTGATTCATTGTGTATAAAGTTCCTGTAAACGAAGATTTAAAAAAAAAAAAAAACAGCTCTAACAGGAATTTCTACATGGCACATTGTATCCCTCTGTCAGTCACTAATATGATGAGTGATGAATCAGTGCAAGTGAAAAATTAATTTCTTTTTCTCGGCACGCAGGGTTAAACGGCAAACGGCAGCAGTCATATGTGTGACTTTGAGGAACCATCTGTATTGCAGGAATCAGCCTTTCGGAAGAGCACAGCAGGGCAGATTACCATTAATTATTGAGTCAGGTATACAGAAAACACCTGCCAAAGTGAATGATGCATGTATGTAAGGTGTCTAAATATAATTCTTTTTGGAAAGTGATGACAGCGTGTTAAAGCTACAGCTGCACGTCCAGAAATAGCTGCAACAATTGTGCTTTGTTTTGGAGAAGAGTATAATTATGTTTCTGTTAACAGCTCTTGGCATTCGCATGTATACATTTTTAAAAGTGCAGTTTAAGCTCTTCCAATCTGAACAGGCTCACAGTACTTACTGTTCCCTCCACGTCAGCGAAGTCGCTATATGCGAAGGTGGCAGAAAATGACATTGCTACTCCTCTTCTGCTTAGTCGAAGCCCTTTCTCTTGGCGCGGCTGCTGGGTTATTTAATGTTGAAGCAAGAGATCACACAAGGATCCTTTTCTGATTCTGTAAAAGATGAGAGATTCTTGGGTCATGACTCAGGCAAACGTAATCCACAGTGTTAGTGTCCTTTCTCCGTCTTGCTCTGACATCTCCTCAGCATGCCGATGAGCTGTCTGTGAACCATTTTCTCCTTATCTTTGGGAAAGCTTGAATCAAGGGCTCAAAGTTTGAGGTGCAAGAAAAATTTGAGATGCAAGTTCTGCCTACCTTTGCGTAACACTCCAGTTTGCACCTCCACCCAAAAGACAGGCTCTTCCTGTAAATTCACTACTCTAACTCTCATTAAATGTGTGAATGAATGTATATGTGTAGATTCACCGTGTTTCATGTATGCTACCTTACTTCTGTATTTACTATGTAAATTCCTATTCTGAGCCAAATATGTTGGCCTTGTTGCACCCTTGGGATGACCACACTGACATGCACTCTATAAAAATAAATTGAATTGAAGTAAATTTCCCATGATATTTGTTTTATTTAGTCACAGTTAAGCATGCAACACACTGTCACTAACGAAAGGTACAAACTGCAGTGGCTTGTTTAGAGTTATCTACCCTCCGGGCACTCTGAGCGCTCTGCATGTATGTAAACCTTAGATGCAGCTGCCCTTAAACAAATGATAAAGAAGGGAATAAAAAAATCACACTGCACTTCACAATAAGTTTCACAGAGGCGTGGTGTGGGTTTCAGACGTGTGGATGTGTTTGACAGGTTCAAGTGCTCCTGCTGCTTAGCAGAGAAGAGCAGGCACACGCAGCCCATAACAACCACTTGCACCAGTAAAGCCTGCGTTTTCACTCACTGTCTAACACAATCGCCTGTAGCAACACCTCCGGGAGTCCAATACGGAACACCTCAAAGACTGAATTACTGAGGCATTTGATGGTGGAACATCCTCAAGGTAGGGGGAGCCTAGAAATTTAGTTACGTCCTGTCAAATAAACAGTTCAATGGGTAACTCGGCATGAATGTCTGTCAAACCAAGCTGCAAGTTTCCCCATTTACAATGACAGACACAAGGCTTGGAGGACTGGCTTGTCTCATGAACAAGAGAAAAAGCAGAAGGTTCAAGAGACGCTATACGGGCTGTTTGAGGTATATCCAAAAGGCAGCGCTACCTGCCAAATACTCCACAGTGAATAAAAATGCCTTGGGAAATAAAACAGAAAATCAAAGGCAATCTTCTCCGAGTACGCTTGTCCTCGATTTTCAGCTAAGGTGGTCAGCTCAGAGGTACATCCCTCATCCCTAATCCTACTCATTTCCAATTTTACTGCGATAAACCTCTTTATAAAGTGCCTGTGCAAATTATGAGAATCCACATGCTCTTTGTTCTGTAATGCCTTTGTTTTAGTATCCTTTGAGGGTTGTAGCATCTGAATGCATTTAATTTGATGTTTCTCAATAACTGTAGAAACAGTTAAGTGGACAACTTAAAAGAAATAAATGCAAATATTTGCCTGCTGAACCTATGGGCTTTTGTGCCTGGAGGAGCTCAAAATCCATTTCCCAGCACCCTTTGCCAGGGATATGGTTGACTGAAGCATTGTACAAAACAAAGCCTGCTGAATGTCATTCCATACAGCATATTGCACCCATTTCTCTACCACCTTCTATTATTCAGGTGATCCTGGACATATTGCACTGAGCACTCCCATGGTAAATAAACAAGCTATTTGTTTCAAGGAACATAACTGCCACACATAAAAATACACAGGCCATTGTATTAAATGATGTGTTTATAACGTTCATTGCAGCAGATTTTATTCATATCCTGCAGATTATTTCGGTTCACATGGTTTGGAGGAGAGGTCTGTTTGTAAGCAATAAACAGCTATAGGTTTGCTGTAAAAGGCCTTTTTCCTTCACGGTCACGGATTCAGTTAAAATGAATCCTGTGGCACACAGGGCCTGATTGGAA
Source organism: Arapaima gigas (assembly GCA_900497675.1). NCBI lineage: Eukaryota > Metazoa > Chordata > Actinopteri > Osteoglossiformes > Osteoglossidae > Arapaima > Arapaima gigas. Next base: position 22,800 of record UFQX01000860.1, on the reverse strand, counting down.
GAACACACAATAGACACACAGAACACACAGCACAAGAACACAGAATTTTCTGCCTGAAACCCCTTGCATTATCAAACAATACCTTACATTATTTTACCCCCCGAGTCCACAGTAACTGAACCTGCCCTGGAGACGACTGCTCTGGAGGGAGAGAGGGAGAAGGACCAGAAACATGCATTCAAGAGTTTGAGCCTCTGTACAGTTTAATTCCCTCCTGCTTGACCACTTACCCAACCTAAAAGTTCCAGAATAAAGCACAGACAAAACACAAAAGAAATCCTGAGTCCATGTCTCCTGTTGTCCCCCAAACACATTTCCCTGTCTTAAGAACATAAAAAATGTTGTGAGGCGACTAGGGGTGAGTTATTTACTTTGTGCAAAATAGCAAACTGCTGCATTAACATGTTGAAGTGTATAATACTGTGGAAAAAAAACAAAAACATTTGATTCCTTTTCAGTTTTTTTTTTCTATTTCTGCAGCTTTTGAATATCGAACTTCTTGAATTTCATCAGATTTTTTTTTTGTCAGTTCCTGCAGTACAGTCTTTCCTTATTGTTTATGTCACTCACATCTGTCTAACATAAATTTTTAGTCAGAGGTGAAGTTGGTTGCTTAAGGGGGGGTCTGTCAGTATGGTGCAAGCCAGATAATCCACACCTTGTACAGTGGTATACAGTTATGGAAGTGTGTGTGTGTGTGTGTGTCTGTGTGTCTGTGTGTGTGTACATATGTAAAGAATGTCACAAACCATAGGCCAGATAACAGTTGTTTTAATTTCTGGCCTTGTTTTTGAAAGGTTATTGTTGCAAAAGTCAAGTTAGCAAAACAGAGGTTCATCATGCCTTGCTGACAACAAATTTCTTAAGACCTCTAGAGAAAAGGTGCTGAGAGGGCTACCATCGCCAGAGCCTTAGTGATCACATAGAAGAAAGTCTGAAAAGAGCTATTTATGGTTGAAAACCGGCACATGTTCCTGGGCTAAAGCAGTTCTGCATGGTGGAATTTACCAAAATTCCTTCACACCAATGTGAAACTCTGGTCAACCAGAGGGAATTAGTTACAGTCATTGCATATAAAGTTGGTATAAACAGTTACTGACTTTGTAGAGGCAACTACTTTTTCACACAATTACAGATTTCATTATCTTTTACAGCATTGAAATGACATGAAAACAATACTGGTGTCATTTTTTTCTCACTCGGGCACCGTTCACACACAACAAGAAGTGACAAAAAGATGTGATGAAATTTGTCAAAAGCTGCAAAAAATAGCGAAAAGTGGCAAGGGGCCTCGTACTTTTCCAAAACACTGTAATGATACAAGTAAAAGTGATACTCCGAGTGTAGTATAAAATTCAGACAATGATTTAATTATGTTGACAAAATTTAATCATTATTTTAGAATTATTTGCTCTTGCAACAGCGTAAGGACAATGACACCACTCCACCTCCCAGAATAGTGACAAGCTTCTGATATGTGTTTGCGGTAATTCCCAGGCTTCAACAATAGCTGTCCACCGCTCAAGGCCTCTTGAATGAAAGAACATCCTTTATAAGTCCTGCGTGTTGACTAGAGGTATTTAAATGCCTACAGCTCTCTAATAAAGAAGACAACATGCTGCAGCCATGTGATGCTGTGGTAATAGGCTGAAGCAGTGGGAGCACTGGGTTACAGACACGCGACCTCATCTTAAACCCCAGCCTCTCAAGTGACAGGTCACAGGCTCTTCCATAATCCAGTAAGGCTGGCTTTTCAGTAGACCTTGAAGGGCCAATTGGCACGCCTCTCTGGAACCATGACCTTGTGAATTTGCTCCTTTGTGTGTTGCTAGGTGACCATTAAGGATGAGGTTAGACTTTTGCTGCTGTCATCAACTTGCTTCTCTCAGCCCATCACTTAAACTAATTGCGTCTCTCTAACTTACATAATCAGCTTGGCTGGAAAGGGTGAGCGGTAGCTCTAAGTTCTATGTTCACGTCTCTATTTTTGGAGCTTGAACAGGAGTTAAATAAGGCTGTACAAGAGAGAATATTCAGGCCTGCGTTTTTGCTGACTGGTCCTTATTTGCTATCACAAACACAACTCAACCGTGGAACAGTTATATGCTGCCAGGGAAGAGCACCAGTATTTCTCTAGCTTCTTAAGGTCTGGCAGTAGCTGCTGGCTGCTGTACAGCGGTCCATAAGCAAGTCTGCTGTTTCATACAGAGTGGGCCGCAAAAAAGCAGCCCCCAAAACACTGTAAAAAACTGTCAAAGAGACTCTATGACCTTAAAAACAGCTGGATTTAGTTAGTACGGAAAACAGCGTATATTCTAGTTATGAACATACCCATGGTCAGGCAAGAAGTAAAGGCAAAAGTTTTTTTTTTTTAAAAACAAAGCAGTCTTAGGATAATTTAAATAATACTCGCAGCCTAACATTATTTTTGCATCACTGTTACTGAGTTTTCTTGCATCATTTTTATTGTTTTCATTCCTTAGCACCATGGACATTTTCTAACTGTAAATCCAAAGTGTTTATATGTTGACTGCAGAGTTAAAACACAAATTTAAGCTATACAGCACACATTTTGATTAAAACTTTGATACAACTGAGATACGTGCAATAAAAAAATATAAGCCTAATGATGATGCAAGATATATTGTCATACTATATAAAAATGCAGGAACTTTAAGATACTGTGTGAAAAATAAATCCAACCCTGATTGCACGGTTTCCTCATGAGATTTCCTCCTCTGGTCCAAAAACATGTGGTTTCTGTGTGCGGAGACGGACTGACATCTTGTCAACGATGTACCCTGTCTTCTGCTCCTGTACTTCCTGGGATCAGTCATGGAATATTGCACCCTGAACAGGGAAAATGAATAGAACGAATGCATATTGGAAAAGAACTAAATTCAATGAGGTTTTATCAAGTGTTGTGGAAACTAATAAAAGTAGACCTTTATTGTCCTTTTCAGGTGCAACATGTAAGAACTTATTTCAGAAATGTATTGTAATCTATTCAATCTACTGTAGTATTAATATGCATTATTAGACCTTAGGTCAAAATGACCTACAGTGTTGGGTTTGTACTTACACTATTTACAAGACAGTGATTTACCCATTTAGACAGCAAGCTGTTCTTCCTGGGAAATTCAGGGTAAGTACCTTGTATCCAAACAGGTATACTTCAGACTGCAAGTTGAAAATGGTTCATGCACGGTTCCATATTTCTGCAAAATTAAGCTGCTCAGTGTACCTCTTGTTTCTCACAGGAGTGCAGGGAAAACAGATATGCAGTTTAGTCAATCATTGATAGAGGAAATAAGATTAGGTTTGTACTGGTTACTGGTAGTGTGACAGAAAAACAGGTCCATTAACAGCATTTCCATTGTTTCGCTGGCATGTACTAAAGCAAGAATTGGGGGTTGTAAGTGAATTAGAGAAGAAAATATACTTACCATACCACACATGTATTTCAGCAAACCAGTCTCCTCTGACCTTTTCAGTCCTCATAAAATAAGATTTTCCCATATATTTGGATAAACAGGACAAGTGTTATCACAAAGCACAGAAACAGCCTCATTGTTTTTAACAAATATATGTATGTGTGTGTCTCAAAGTAACCTGCAGAATTGCTTCTTTGTTTTACACAACAACTGGTATTTAAATAAATAGGTTTATTTCATTAAAAAAACATGAAATGTGCAGTAAATGTGGTGACTCAGCGCAAACATGTTTAGACAAAGTGAAACAGGAGGAAACAGCTGATAACACTGTACAGTGTGTCTGGCTTCGGATAAATCCATAACAAAACGCAGTATAGTTTATTACAATAAATACAGTATTATTTTATTACAGTATTACAAAAAATAAATAATGTGCTCTCAGTCCATCAGAAAACACCTATATAACTGTCACGCCCCCTGGTCCTGACTCCACTGGTCCTGATTGCTGATCACGTGCACCTGGCTATCGTTAAGTCGGTATAAAAACTTGTCTGTCTGAAGTGATCTTTGCGAGGTATTGCCATGTTCATTGTGGGCATACTGAGTGTTACTATTCCTTGTTACTTAGGCTATCGACCTGTTTCTGTCCCACGACCTAGTCTTGTGTTTACTCCTTGTCTGTTTCATCGCTAGTTTCGGATTGATTCCTGGTTTGACCCACGCCCGATCGCTGACTATGTTTCTGGATCTACCTCTGTCATTAAACGGATTTCGACCTTGCAATTCTGCAGGCGTCTGCATCCTGATCGACCCGTGACAATAAGTATCAACCCATGATTTCAGCCTGATAAAACACTCTAAACACCAGTTACCTAATTAAAAAAACTTAATGTTGTCATTAATTTGCGTGTTTATACAGTATAGTACGGTGCAGTAGGGTATGGAAATTATTATTTTTTTTTACATTTATTTTAAATTTTTTTTCCTCATTTTGATTTTTCCAATTATGGATAAGCTTGGAGTAAAAATTTGGTACAGCAAAAGTTTATATTCAGATACTGATATTTAGCCATTTGTTTTCAAGAGCCTTTGGAGCAAAACATCAGATCTGGAGAGTTCAGACACCAAGGGATTGCTGTATTTTATTAATGTGAATATTGCTCTCTGCTTTTTTTCTAAAAGTAGATTCAGTATTGAGATAAGCACAATGACAAAGCAAGGTTGACAGGTGGGATTAGGGTCACTCAGTAAACTGCCTGACCTAAGGAGCCTCAGCCATGTGCAAAGGAGAAGCTGGGCACATTAATCAGCAAGTTTAGAAAATATCCTCCTGTGGCCAACTAACTTCAACGTCTCACTAAATCTTTGGCCAGAGTTGAAAGCAGCATCTGACAACAGCAGGGTGTCTGTATTAAGAAACAGTTCCTCAAATGCTTTTGTGTGCTTCTGTGTGCGTGAGTATGTTTGCGTGTGCATGTGTACGTGTGCGTGTGTCTGTGTGGGCACCATTTGACTGAAATTCCGTGTTGTTTTATCCTGTCTCTAAAGTTAAGTCATTCTGCCTCTGAACACCTTGCTGGTGCACATTTCTGTACCACGCATTTAAGATTTCTGCGTAATAAGGCATTTAAAACTACTCGCTGAGTGTCATTTATATTTTCTTATAAAAAGCTCACAAAATTCGGATCACCAAACATCTATTTTAAGTTTTTTTTCCTACTTCAATTTTTGTCCCTGTTTCCTAATCCCCCCCCCTACTTTTTCCATTTAGGTTTCCATAGACTTGGCAGCTTGGCAGTTCTGAAAAACCTGTCAGTGATTAACCAAACCTTGTTCCTGAAAATGTCCAGTAAAAAGGAAACCCAGGACTCTTCAAAAGCACTGTGACTACACAAAATAACCGACAATTCCGTCATTAACATGGGCACCTTGAACATACTGCTATAATGATGCTTTCAGCTTTGACATTATAACATCTTACTAATGTGGCTGGAGGACTTATAGGAAGGCTTTCTAATTTATGATCCTCTGTGATGGTCTCCCCACCGGTGTTTCTGTGAACTGAATTATGCAGAAGCAGGTAAGCAATGAACCTGCACAAAAAATAAATGCAAATAGGGTTTTAGGCTATGCCTTAGCATTTCATTTCTGTAGCGTTCAGGCGAACACTTGGGGCTTCATGTTTGGGATTAGTGATTAGCGTGAAGGTCAAATCTGCTAAGCATTTCCATTAAAATGCAAGCAGAGACACATTTGGCATCTGGGCCATACGTGAGAAGCTCTGACCCCCAGGGGCTTCTGCTTATTCTAAACAAAGGGGACGAGCAGTCTGTTGTATAAAGTAAATGTCTTCGTCCTCTGTACCTGCTAAATGACAGAGAGCTCTAACTTTAATTTAGGTGACCCCGGTTCTGATACATGTATAGTCAGTAAAGGTTTCCTGATTATATGATCCATGATTCCATGGCCTCCGTGATTGCCTGCTGTGTTTTATTCATCAGCCATTTGTCACTGATGAAGAATGTCCCTTCAAACATCCCCCGCCATGTGCCTTGCCGAAATTATTCATGCTAATCCATGTGACTCAAATGGCAGAGGTCTTCCTGATTAAACCAAGCATCTGATGCTTCTTTTCTGAATTTTGGAACTGCTGATTTGCCTAAATGCAATCATTTTGGATGTCTATTGATGTTGTGACATTGCTCAATTATAATATGTTATAGAAACAAGCGTGTTAAAGAAAATCTGATTATTTTTGGGGGAAATACAGTAATGCCTTGGTATCCGAATCTAATTCGTTCCTGAAAACGTATCGGATAGGATACCGAGTGCCTATTTCCCATTATTTTAAATGGGCCAAAAATGAATAAACAACATGCTCCCAGTCATTTAAAAACACCTATATATCTGTCAACTCGTGACTTCTGCCTGATAAAACACTGCAAACGCCAGTTGCCTAATGAGAAAACACTTAATGTTGTCATTAATTTGCATGTTTATACCATGTGGTGCAGTGAGTACAGTGAGACATTTTACATGTTCATGCCCCCCCCCCCCCCCCCC
>UFQX01000860.1:0-16262 GCA_900497675.1 Arapaima gigas | reverse complement strand
CCCCCCCCCCCCCCCAGTGTCACTACTTTACATATTTACATACAGTATTAGTTTATTATAGTACACTTTACGGTATTTGTATATTTTTTTACAATTTATTTTCATTTTCATTCATATTTAGATTTTTTAGTATGCGTAAGTTTCGGATAAAAATTTTTTGTAGCCAAAGTTTTCATTTGTATACCAGTATACAGGTATTAATTTTCAAGAGCCAATATAGTGAAAATTTGAATAAAGAGAGTTTGGATTCCGAGGGACTGCCATATTTACTAAAACTTAATTCTGCTATACTTACATTTACTATAATAACACACATAAGAAAGAACATTTTTTGTTTTCTTTTTGTAAGTGATGCTTGAATATTATACATTATTAAAATTAGGGATTTTACACATGTAATATTAATGGTAACTACTGTCACGCCCAGTGCTCAGCCTGCTGTCTCGCCCGACTCCATAATCGCAAGGACCAGCTCCTTGTTTCCCCTAGCAGGGTATAAAACCTGTGTAGCCCGACAAGCCGGTGCGAAGTATTGCCCATGTTACCACTGAGTGTACCGGGCATCTTTCCTGTTAGCCTTTCCTGTGTTCGACCCTCGCCTGTCTCTGACCACCGATTTAGCCTGACCACTTCTTGTACTTCTCTGACCTCTGGATCTGACCCTTGCCTGTGCTGTGACTACGAACTTGGAACGTCTCTCAATAAACACCATTTGCCAACTCACGCCTGCACATGTCTGCTTCCTGCCAACGGCGTCACACTACAGCCAAAAAAATACTCTAAAAAATATAACAAGCCTAATACCAGTCAGTCACGTGTCCTGAAGGCTGTAGATTCTTCATATCAAATTCAAAAAGTATTTGCAGCTCCAGATCTTCCAGCATTTGCTTTTTTTTCTTAAGGGGATACTTGAAACCCACCTTAGTCCCTACAGTTTGGAAAAACTCTGCATGTAGGAGATTTTAACTATTTTGAGTCACTGCTGGTTTATTGTCTTTAGCTGAATTTAATACCTTTGTTCAAAATCACTTACTCCTTATTAGGCAACACAGTGACACAGCTCATAGTGTTCAGTCTGTGTGGTATTTGCCTGTTGTCCTTGCTTTCCGACCACAGTCCAAAGATAAGTGCAGTGTGTAAATGTGTGAGTGACTGTGTGTGGCTGCCCTACGAAGAGCAAGTTGCTTCAAACACAGGGATTGTACTACCTATCTGTATCCCCCATGCTTGAAGGCCTGGAGGCTCTGGACTTCTGTCAGTGCTGGACAAGTGCTCATGGAAAATAAAAGAATGTTCTTTATTAACATTATTTAAAGCGAAAGTTTACAGAAATACTCACACAAGTGAGCCAATTTTTCACTCACCTATGCTCCGGTTGTTTTTATTATTTCAGTGCCTTTCAGTGACTATTTTCCAAATATATAAAGAGAAGGTTCAGGCTTTGTGAATGCAAAGGAGATAGGACAAGGCCACTATAAGGGCAAAATGCATTAATTTTGTTTATGAGTCGGTCAAAATAGGGACAATGGGTAAGAGCAAAGGTCAAATAGCACCTTGTTATTCTCATGTTTGTAGGGTCAAGTATACGCTCAGGTTCTGTTTCTATGTCCTCTCTTTAGTTACTGTAAGGGTGGGTTTAAAAAGAAAATTAATTAGGGTCACAGTAGGAACAGGTGTTTTGTTATCCCTTGTCCCTCCACCCCTCTCCATCATCGGGACTGTATGCGCAGCACCAAGCATTGCTGACTTTCAGAAATGTTATATTTTGCTCTTCAATACAATTTATCTGTCCAAGAGGGTAGAAAACTACAGAGGAATGAACCAGAAGATAAAATGTGAGTATAGCCATGTGTAAATATTAGTATTTCAGAAGTAATAGTATTTCAGAATCAAATGTAAAATACATTCACTTGCATAAAACAATTCCTACTGACTCTCTCTTGGTCATTTGCACTGCTGTTCCTACTACATCCTAAGGTAGTAATGGCCCAGGTTCCATCTTCCCCCCCGTACTGACATCTTTCTCCACTGTCAGAGACAGGCCAGATCCACCCAGCTGACACCGACGCCCACCTAGCACAGGACACAGCCCTACCCTGGGATGGTGGGTATCACCTGGAACCAGGAGAGCTACCAGATCTCATAACAAAAGGTGTAATAGGGGTTGGTGTCCTTCATCATATGGAGCCAGAGGACAGAAGTGTGGTCATTGTTGAAGTCGCGTTCCTGCCTCAGAAGGTTGTAGCAAAAGGTAAGCACTGCGCACCAGATGGCCAGGCATTCTTCTTCAGTGGTATACCATTGTTCCCTCATTTTGAACTCACAGATGATGTTGAGAAACAGACAGGGCACCACTGCAAACTCCTGGGACAGAAACCAAAACCTCAAATGGAAGATATATATGAAGACAGGTTAATACAGACCCCCCATAAAGCATTGCTTTGATCACTCTGAAGGCAGTCTGACAGTTCTCTGACCAGTGGAGCAAATACTGGGCTTCTTATTCAGTCAGGGTCAAGAAGGGGGCTGTAAGCTGACAACAGTTGGGAATAAACCAATATTTAGCAATTTTTTTAGTTTGAGGTCACACTTGCGCCCCTGAGAGACACCCCAGATATCATGCCTCAGTTGCACTCTTTGCCAGGTTTACTGTGAGCCCAGCCTGCCCCAGGAACCTCAGGATGGGCTTAAGCTGTATGAGATGCTGTTACTCAAGTTTTCTGTAAATAAATATATTTTCAAGGTGGCAACATAGGTAAATCAGTGTCTGAAATGTGAGGGGCGCTGCATAAACCAAATGTAAATGACTAATTGTTGCAACCCAAAAGTCAGTAAAAAGCTAAGATCTTCTTGGACAATGGAGGCAAGAGAGCTGGCCAGTAGATCTTGGTAAACTCTGTTGTCTCTTAAAAAGAAAATTGTCAGACGGGTGTAGCAGTTCATGCACTTGATGCATGGGGTCGGAATAAAATTTTGTAGCCACTTTTTTCATAATCAACACAATAGGATGACTCCTGATGGAGCTGGATGTGGTGTCATACGAGCTGTTTTTACAATGGAAGCAAACTGGAGTCTTCACTTCTTGTGATGCAGAGAGCTGGTTGCCTGAGGAAACTGGAAGATGATTTTGTAGTTTTTGGAACCTCTGGACCTAGCTTATTGCTGTTGGGTACCAACATAGCAAAAGAGACATCTGCCTATGACCGCTGTTTTACAAACAGATTGAAGTGGTTTATCTGACAGTGTTGTCCTTGTCCAACAGAATAACAAGCAACTCACATCTCAAATTTGGTGTGTGAGCACAAAGGGCTATGGGCAGAGTGCTGGCAATGTAGTGTGGGAGATTGGAGGTAACACGAGGACATTATCTCCTAGCGCAAGGTACCTACGCTGGATCCTTTGGTTGTTTGAAAGCACCCAGCATGCATGAGCATCAGCAAATGCTCTGTGACTTTATCTAGGGTATACAGGTCAAAGATACACCGCACCTCATTCTAACTAGGGTTTGAACGGTGTTCAAGATTCCCCTGAGATGATACCCATGTAACAGTTAAAATTTGGGAAAACCACCATGGAGGCAGGAGGCACCTCCTGCACTGCCAAGAGCAAAGAATCAAGCATTCTGACCCAATTATGGGTACCCTCCATTACAAACCTACAAATCGTAAAGCTAGAAACTATATTTTTCAATATTTTGTTCAATTGTTTGGTTAGCCAGTCTGCTTGCAGGTGGAAAATGCTGATTTTTATAGCCTCAGTGAATGATCAGTGAGGATTTCCATAGCAGTCCCAACCCAGGAGAACACACAAAAACAGCACATTACCAACCATGTTGTATAATGGCACTACTTCCAAATATCGAGTTTTATATTGCATTACACTGCAGAGGCCTGATAACTTCCGTCCCCACCTGCGTAAAGGGGACTTCTGTTAAGGGAAGTGGTTGTAAAAGAGCTCACAGAACAGCTGGTGGGTTATTCTCTGACCCTTAGAATACTTAGCAAACCACCGATGGTTATCAACCCAAATCCCTGAAAAATTCAGGCCCAAAGGCAATATGGTGTTTTATCATGAGGAGGTGACCTGTCATAGGATTACAACGTGTGACCGGAAGAAACGTTTTTCGGCAGGCCTGCAATAAAGTTTTAAACGCATTTTATTCCAGTACCCACAAGAGGTTCCAGCTCTTGGTGTCGTTACTTCGTTGGTAGCTGCACCGAGCATGTATTATTTTTCTAATTTCATTCATTAATATATATTTTCCAAGATTATACTGTACATATACCTAGGGCATAGTCAAATTATGAAGTATATATTCAGACCCGGTACTTTTCCTAATGGAATTTTAACAGCATAAATAAGTTTCAGGAAATCTGTGGTTCAAAATGCATCTATTAATAACATGTTTCTGCTGTGCTCCATGGATGCAGCTCCATCTTGACAACCATTTGGCTATTCTTATGATGAACATAACACTTGCTCAAGGGCTTTTGAGCTGTCTGTTTAAGTATACCGTTTCACACAGACAAATGAATTTATTTCCTCTTTCCTGGATCAAGGCCTCCACCACTCAATCCCATCATACCCTGCCCCCTGCCATTTTATCCCCTGTTCGCAGTATAAATATATCATTAGATTGAGAATCTGGTAAGCTGTGCAGCACGGACTGTTGCGTTAAAAGCGGATAACGCAAAGTGCAGAAAAAGGCATGATGGGAGGACATCCACATAGCTCAACATGTCAGCTCTGGCAAGTCAAGGACTGCCCAGAAAATGAAATGGAATCAACATGATGATGTGCAGGGAAGCAGCTGAGCACTGCATCTGTGCTTGAGCACCGGTCGTAATGCTTGTATACAGGCAGGGTGGATGAGATATACTCAACAGGATCTTCGGTCAAATGCCCAGAAGGCCCTAACAGGTTAGATAGTGAAGGGCTATGTGGGAGGAATACAAGCTCCAGAAAAAACACTGCTCTCTGGCCTCTAGTGGGATGGCCGACCTAGATCTGTGATCCTGCTAATGGGACACTTTGCCTTATGCAAGCTTTACACACAAATGTCTACTTCTGTACACTGTTTGCCTCTGCGAAAACAGGTTGTAAAAATATGAATGTCTGCTTTGTGAAAACAGCATTCATTTCTTTCAGTACTGATTGAGTATTCGAAACATGTACTGCAACACGACTCTGAAGGTAAATTTAAAAACTTTTAGTGTTAAATAAGAAGCATTTAGGCCACACTCAGCGCTTGTGAATTCCAACCTGTCGTGACCCTTGGGAGCAACATCCCCAGTGGCCATCGCAGGGCGCTGTTTAGGGCCACCTAGCAGAACCCAGCACACCTGTTTTCAGTCTCTCAGGTAATAACTCAGTAACCAGCCTTTTAAAAAGGGGAAGTCTGGAATCAGTTTGCAGATTCTCAGTCAGCACACGCCATAAGACTCAATTCACCCAGCGTCTGCTGATCCTGGTTACATGCCTGTTGTTTCAACCCTGTTCCCTATGTGTTTCTTTGCATCACTCTCCGAAGGTCTTCTCATCCTCCAAGTCCTCAACTTTTCCTCATCCCAGTGTCTCTTTGTCTCCTTGGTTTCTCGTTCACCACATACCAGCAGCACCATGTCTTCATTGCACTCTGTGCACTTACAGTTAAATTCCACGCTTGACTTCATTGTGATCCACGTCTCTGCGTTGTCATGATGGAGTGAGGTGAAATATGTTCATTTGGATTTACAGAACAGATTTACACTTCTTCTGATGTAGGAACAGAAATGTATTGTTGGTACTGTATTTGCATTTTTTAAAACAAATTATTAAACGTTTCTTGTTTTTGATGTTGAAAGATGCTGACTGCAGCAATAATTTGAGGCTTTAGTGAAGCTTTACTCTGAGACCTTCCGGGCCAAATTTTGTGCTTGTATTGTTGGTCAGTTAATGACTGTTATATTCGGCAAATTTACTAAAGAGTATTATAATAAAGAAAGCAATTAAATTGAAGGGTGGAATAAAACCTGCATACATGGTTGCTGTCTGGAACAAGGGAGCTCATTAGAGGAAGATGAGCTTCACCAGAACTTTGACTGTATATAGTTTGGACATACCGTATGCCCTTATTTTCCAGCCATCCAAATCATGCGTGAAGGGTTAAAGACTCATGCTAGAGCCGGGCCATTTATGTAACGCAGACGGGATGACATTGCTTAACCTTACACATTTTCTACTTGTCATTTCAGGATGACTCCAGTTTAGACAATCCCATATGGCTTCATTAGTCCAATTAAACAGGTTCTAGAAATTTCTGTTCTGATTAAACAATGCAAGACAGGTTGAGTGAAGCACTTTGTGGGCAATCAATTTTATAAAAAGAAAAAAAAAAGTTTGTGTCTAAAAAGGTTGCAGTTACAAGTAAGTGAGTCAGCAGTGGGGTTGACCTAATGCTGCAGGGCACTGTTCACTGTGTTCAACTTATTCCCCATGAATTATCACCAGTATTTAAAGAAAAATCAATGAGGGCCTGTGCCAGGGTTAATGGTGACTGGCAGTCTTCATATTTGACCTCCAGTGGATGTGGGGGGTAGAGATGGCAGGACAAGGGGGGGCCAAACAGTGCATTGACTCAACACTTTAGTCCCCTGTGCGTCAAGCTGCAGAATCATCCACAGGGATCCATAGTTTTACATGGAGTTGTGCTGAACATCAGTGACTACTTAAGGAACCTGTTTGTGCAGCAAATACATCTAAAAATAAATGAAATCTTTTACATCGGGTGCCACGGTAGCTCTGCAACTAGTGCTGCTGCCTCACAACAGGGCAGCTGGGCTGGTTGGGTTTGAGTTCCAATCCATGCAGTGTGTGTAGAGTTTATATGTTCTCTCTGTCTCTGCAGGGGTTTCCTTTGAGTGCTCTGGTTTCCTCCGACACCCCAGAGAGATGCATTTCAGGCAGACATAGGGAGAACATGCAAACTCCCCATAGACTGAGCTGGATTTGAAGTCACACCTGGCCAGCTGCTCACTGTATTAATTAAATGATATTAATCCCAATATTCTGTAATTCCAATAATGATATAAAGGTTGCCTAGTTGAATAGTTTAAAATACTAAACTGAATACTGTACATTTATGTAATGTATTTTCATAATAAAAAAGTAATTTTCTTTTTTATTTGGCATACATACAAATGCTAACACCTTTGCATAATATGTAACAGCTAACCTTTTGCCAAAGATGTTAATAACAGAAATGCAATAGAAACGGTTTTTCAAATAAAACATTCTGTAAGTCTAGCAGTAGCAATAATGGTACCTGCAGCAAAAAACTGTAAAAGTAACAGCAGTAGCCTTCAAAATAATGTACCTTTTTATTTACTGCCACTGTTTAAAAGCAACAGCTTTGGTAGTCCATTTGAACAAGATCTTGTGATGTTCCTGCTGAAGATCAAAGTGGTAGGATCCTCAGTCTTCATTGCTGGTGATAATGATTGACATACTTATCTTTTCTTCACACAACGGCTTATTCATCCCCCGCATGGCATATCTCCTTCACTGAACTGTGCTGCCCTCAGTAGCGACAGCTTGATGCCAATTCCTCACACTATAGTGGTCCATGGCAACAAGATGTCTGTGCTTCTGTAGGGCTCTCTGAAGAAAAGAAATTATGAGATTCTTGACATTATGCTTCACATATCTGAAAGAGGATCACGACTGATCTGCCACCTGTCCGTCACCAGCCGTTACTGATGCTAGTTTGTTGGCTTTTTTCTGTGTTCTGTTTCCAGAAGTGCAGTTCAAATGTCTTCAGTTCCTGTCTTGTGTGAAAGAAGTTTGTCATTCAGTCTAGATGCTGCTCTGCAACTAATTCTTCCAGTGTGAGCTGTTCCAGAGAGCCTGTTGGGGGAGTTGATTATCCCATGACCTTCAGTTCAGGTGAAGATGATTAAGGGTAGTGTTTGAAATGTAATTATATTAATTTTTTTGCCTGTGCGTTTAATAATAATTACGGATAATACATTCAACTCCTCAGGCTTGCTGAAATATTAATTGTCCCTCTTATCCATAGGTACTCCAGTGTATCTCAGAGACATCCAGATATAGAAGCGACAACAATAATGGTTCTTCTGAGAGACACCTGAAATTAGTGCACGCAAATGTCCATTATTTCTGTTCAAAGTACTCTATGGCATGCTGAAATTCTGGGCAAAGGGTTAACAATTTAAAGTCAAATATTTTCTTTTATGGCTGTTGCTTGAATTCATTTCTTGTGCTCTCCTTTCTTTCAAAGTAACAAACTACTTTCATTTGTTTCAGTTGCATTTCATATTTTGACAGTAAATGCAAATTTGTCAGGTGTGTAGTGTGGTGTTACAACCCCGTCGCGGAGAGAAAGCAACCAAGACGGCTAAAGCACGCAGTTTAATGTACAAATGCAGCCAACAAGGCTAATGGTTTCCACCAGAGCTGGCGCTGCAAATCACACTAGTCACAAAGATACTGATGACACACGAGAGCAAGGAAAGCTTCCGTAGCTCGTGGTGTTGGCGTGTAGATCGGTTGCGGCGATGGTTGGCAAACATCTGAATCATGGCTGCGGATCGATGACCGAACACGTGTGTGTCGTTCTCATGAGCCTTTTATTTCCTGGTCCGCGTCCTTGGCCCTCTGACAGCAGTCGCGTGACTTACGTGTGAAGTGACAAAATTGAAGCAGTACTAACCCTGTAACATACACTGCAACAAGACTGTACGATGAAAATTGCAATGTACCATTGGACGTTTTCTCTTATTCTGCACGTGTATCTAGTGCCAACTACTGTGCTCAGTATTGCAGAGATCTCAGAATATTGTATCCATTTTGGTACTAAAGGCAATATAATCTTTCTCATCTTGTCTATATTAGTGCTTATTGTTCAAATACAAAGTCTCCCCTAACATTCTGCCCCCCTTGATCTTGAAATCACCCCTGCTGCAACCTGCAGAGAAATTCAATAATTATTTTTTAAAAAATATGACATTATATAAATTTACCACTAAAGCCTTTTGATTTTGTTAACCTGATCTTTTTAGCTACCTGTAGTTCTACCCTAGCTGGAATACTGCTATTTCTGATGTACCATACATTTTGTGTCACTGTCACTTTATTCAACAACGTGACCTCATTTTCAGTGACACTATTAGCTCTCTCTCGAGGATGGACTTATGCGGCCTTCCATGGCCAGAGGATGTTCCAGCCCCTCTAGTTGTCTTCAGAACTTGTTTTTCTTTGTCTGGGAAAGGGAGGCCTACTTCTTCAGAAGGCTCGCTGAGCTGAGGTTTGAGATTACCTCTTGGCTCACAGTCACCATGACAGTCCTGGCTTCAGCTTTGTGCCTGATGGGTTGGAAGAGGCTTCTTCTTGTTTCATGGTTTATTAGCCACCAGTGGTTTCTTCCTGCATCTCCTCAGACAAGCCTGAATCAGGACTGGGTCGATTATGAGGTAGAATTAAGTAGAATTAGATGTATGCTAGTAAACTGACAAAGAGGTGATATATTTTAACTGCCAAAGGAGGAGGAGTGATTTTCAGCTGTGGTTGTACCATTTGTTTCAGTGTTTGCATCTCAGAATCCAGTGAATCTCAACGGCCTCTTTAATACTGTGTTGACAGTGGCAAACTGTTGAGGTTTTCCAGGGCCTTTCTTGACAGGCATCGCAAGAACGCTAAATTTTTTGCGGCAGCAGCTCTAACGTTCACTGAAATGAGATGCATTTGTTTTCTACAGGACTTTAGACTTTCTAAATTTTAGCATTTGTATAAAAGTATTGAGGGGAATCATCCGCTGTAACAGGATTCTATACAGTTCCCATATGTTTGAATAATTTTGAAAGAAATCATTAAAAGGTCTCTATTAGCATTAAAAATGTTTATGTGCAGGTACTAATACCACAATTGTAAGAAAAAGTAGCTATAAAACTGCTATTCCTTTAAAATTTTTGTAGTCATTTACAATGCTAAAAATGTAATAAGAATCCCTTATATTTTTTTTTTGTCAAGTACATTGACTGTGGAGAAAACCTCAGTAGGGACCAGGTTAATAAACACTGATTTTCAGGTGGCATCCATTTGATATCTGATAAAAAAGAAGAAGAAGAAGAAAAAAAACGCTCCAGTCTGATTAAATGATACCAGCTTTGGACGTATCTCTCCTTATCCTCGATCAGCTGTCAGGGAAGGACTTGTGGGTCATTACTGATTTGATACAGCACTGTCACAAGCCTAGCAGCAATATCCTCTCTAAAGCCAAGGGCTACGATTAATTTTCCCTCTTCATTGTTCCTGCAGGAGGCTGAGCACCTTGATAATGAACGAAAGGCAGAAACCGCTCTTTTCCCCACTCCAGACAGAGACCCCACCAGGTGGATGAGCAAGCCAATGCGGTCTGACCCATGAAAAACTAACACCCCCCCGCCACATCAAAAAGTGGTATCACCCCCTATTTCCCAGGTGAACACCATATGTTGCGCCCCGTACTGGTGCAGGGCTGCCGCTGCGGCATTATTCGACTTACACGTCCTGCCAGTGAGCCATGAGTGACCTCGGGCTGTTTGTGTGACGATGCCTTCACAAGGAGGTGACAGATCAACCTTGTTTCTTTGCACTGCCGTTTATCAAAATCGTGTTTGCTCACACAAAAAGAGAGAGAAGTCACAGGACTATATGTCCTCCTTTTTTCTGCTCCCTTTTACGTCAGATACCCTCAGGAAGGATCAGCCTGACCCAGTTTGGTGAAGCACATTCAGCAGTTCTTGTACAGCATGGCGCTCAGTCACAGTTCCTCCCGTTTTCCTCCAACCGTTTCCTTTTTGAACATTATGAAGAAAGTGAAATAACTGTTGCGGTCATCCCAGCACAAAAGGCCATGCTAAACGGAACATATGCAGGGATGACGAAGTTAAAGAAAGTGAAAGTTGTGATGTGTGATGCACTCTTTCTTTTTTATTTTTCCTTGGATGCAGACTAAAGCTTGAATCATAGACTTACTAGCTTCTGTACAGTTGTGGAGTTTGGGTACCTCTGTTTATGGTTTTTACAGTGAGCACATTGGGGATATTTTAAAATTGCATTTAACATGTAGTTTTCCAAGACAAGCAGTGTTCCTATATTGTCCTTTAAACAGCAGTAGGAGAAACCCTGCACCGCTCGCATTAAAATGTGAGCTTCTGAATTTTGCCTAACTGCTTCCTATAGCGCCACTCCCACCTCTGTTGTCTTTTTCTTCACTACAGGCCACTAGGCGTACAACTGCTACTGGGGATGGTGATTTACAACCCGCCCCCTCTTCCCCATTTGGTCTGGACGAATGGTGCTGGGTGATGTCATCCTTGGAAGCCCCCTTTGTAATAACCACACAGACTAGAGTCTGGCCGGATATGAGCCCACGGCAGGGTTCTGACACCTCATTATTCTTCCGAGAAGCTGTCTCTGCGCTGGGCGCCAAAGCAGGACCAATAGCAGCAAACTTAGATTATCTTCCCATAATAAAAAGGACAAAATTACGTTTTACTCACGCTGCTGAGTTGCCAGTGAAGCTGTTTTTTTTTTCCTTTTCTGATAAGGTCATGGAGAACCAGCAAACACTGTAGTAACTGTCGTTTAATCTTATAAGATTACATTCAAGCTGCGACGGTCTAGTAGCAAATCTCTTTTGTTATTTGCTTTAAATGTTTCTCTACTTTCACAAAAATGCTCCATACGTATTTTCCTACCAGCTGTGTCACTTCACATTGTTTGTTTTTGTCTTATTTAGGGGGAACTGACAGCGTAATGTTTGACGTGAGAATGACGGTAACCCTGTGGTTATTATACTTGGTCTCAATCCATAAACAACATTTTTTGGTTAAAAAACACAGTAGAGATTGGCAAAATTCTATCTGATGAGTTGCCCATATTAATTTGGTCTGAAACTATTTTTTAAAGCTGTCTGAGTCACTGGTCAGTGTTTTCAAAAAGCAAATGTGAACAAAAAAGAATTTGGTAATAGCTGGGGAAGAATGATGGTAAAGAAATGGTCTCAGATAAATCTTCTCGGGACACTTTTGCATTATCAGCTGTGCTGTCAGCCTTTTTTTCATCTTTATTTTTGGCTTTGCTGGTCATTCTGTCCTTATCTGGCTATCACACGATAATGAAAAGGCCGGATGAAATTGTGCGTAAATACTGCTTCACTTTCAAGAAATGCACATTGTCTGTTACCGATGTGTAAAATTTACCTTGGTGGGAGATGGGATGCAGTCGATGGATAAACCGGGTCCCTTGACACAACTCCAATGCCAATTCAAATCAAGTTATGAGAAAACCAGTTTGGCTTCCCTGTACCAAATGCACTTAATTTCATTAAATTTTTTGCACACACAGTTGAGTCACCAGTTCACCTGAAATGCACAGCTTTGGACTAGGGATGGAAAGTGGAGGAAACCCATGTGAGCATGAGAAGAACATGCAAACTCCACAACTTGTGAGCCATATAGCAACTTGGAGTACAGCTATATTGACAGCACTGAAAGACTTAAGCATGGCTGAAAATCAGGCACATTAGGCGGCGATGGTTACATATTGGCCCAGATTTACATGATTAGATTATTGTCAGCACATTTCACCCCCGATTATCTAACAGGCTTAAAAATGTGTTTAATAGAGCCCTCACATGTCTTCATATTTTGCAACTTATCAGATTCAACCCATTATGTATTAAATCTGCATTTGAAAATACTTTATTTATTTAATGCATTTTCAAAAGTGCCGTCAAGTTACATAATAAAACTAAAACATAGTAAACAGTCACATCAAACAACAATCCAGTGATAGAAGTATAAAGTTGTGTATAGCATGTCATGTCTCCAAGGGACGCAGACACATCTGGTTTTGTTTCACAAAGTTCATCAGCTCCAGTTCTCACTAAATAAAATTATCTAATTGATAACTACCATTGATTTGATTTACAAACAATCTGGAGCTACATGCTCACGCAACAGCGATACAGTACAGTGCAGTAATCTTATTTTGCTGCTTGCAGATGCTTTTATCAAATGGCTGCTTACAGTTACCAGTTTGTACATAGGCGCACGCCTGAAATCTCAGAAGAGGTTGTGCTCATATGGATGGGATTCGCGCAAAGCGTAACCTCTGCACGATCCCTTACAATGAACCCTCGAATTAGGAATGGAAACTGTGAATAGTTGCCTTTCTGACCCGGAGCTCCTGGGGCCTCCGACGGGTGACAGCTGTCTACAGAAGGCTTTGATGACATCCGCATCAATGGGCTGCGGACTCAAAGGAGTGGCAGCTTGCGATCTCTTCCACTGGGCCTGTAAAGAAGAGCAAAAGTTCTCTTGGGGGGCATCTTGGGTCTGGGTCTTTTGTGTGCACCTCCCATATTCCCCTCCCTGATGGGCTGCCAGTGACAGCCTGCCTGGCAATATGGAATCCACTGCTCGTTGGCCATGTCTGACAGAATTGTTGAAGGGGGTGGACTGGTGCAGATGGCATGGCCTTGTGATGTTAAAATGTGTTTCAGCTGGACTTGCAAGCTAATGTGACATAAGGTTAGGGTTTAGAGCCATTCCGTGGGTACTGACACATGCACATGTTTCTGTGAACATAAAGGCTGTAAACAGCTGATCTACAAAAGCATTTATTAAAGCAGATTTGCATTTTTACCACGTCATTCTTTGCACATCTATACATCTGGGAGTTCTAAATGCAGCAGGAGTTTATAAACCAGAATGGTCTCCTTTAGAACAAGAACCACCGGGTTTTTTGTTATGATCCCCATCCCTAGTGTTTTATTAGCAGCTATGGGAACCCGCAAACAAACAGTGTCTCCAGGTCACTTAAACATTATCTAGTAAACATATTTGCATTACTCTTGTTCATTGCTAATGTAAGTGTAATATAATCGGATTAACAGAATTTAAAGATCCCTGCAGAATTTAGTTTCCTGTTTTGTTCCAGCTGCAAAAAATGCTAGTTTAGTCTGGTTGTTCCTCAAAACAGAGCACTGCTTTGCACACTGCGATCATGCAAAACTCTCCGTTCAACACTCTGTTCTGTTTCCATAGTGACTCTGCAAATACTTCTGAAAAATGCAAGGCATTGGTGGTGGAGTGCATACCTGGGGAAGAACATTGTTGACGAAGTAACATGTCCTTTCAAATCTGCACAAACTCGAGTTTGTCAGAACCATTCTTAGAATTATGCAACAATTTGTACAGTGAATGAAATATCTACTTGTCTGAAATGTGTCTAATTCCCAAGAC
Organism: Arapaima gigas; assembly: GCA_900497675.1. NCBI lineage: Eukaryota > Metazoa > Chordata > Actinopteri > Osteoglossiformes > Osteoglossidae > Arapaima > Arapaima gigas. The sequence goes on along the minus strand of UFQX01000860.1, from coordinate 1,974 downwards.
CATGCTGTACAGTTTTAATGAACGGGCCAGAAGAATCGGATCCAAGGAGCCGGCTGTTTATTTCAGCTGGACAAAGGTCGTGCAAGTGCTCTGACCCTGTAACCTATTTGTGTCAATCACAAACTTTCATTATAAGCAAAATAAGTTTTAGGGCACTTTCACCTCGGAACTTGACTATGAATGATTACAGGGATGTCCTCCCAGGAGGAAACACACAAAGGCAGTGGAGATGTAGGAAACATGGCCAAAAGACAGGTCAGAAGTGTTAGACCAGAAGTGGTCAAAGTTGGGCCTGCAGGGTCATGGTTTCAAAGAGAAGCTCTTAATTAGCATCTGATCCGCATCTGAAACTCCAGATGGTTAATAAACAAAGAACTCCTAAAAGGCATTTAATGTGGAGCTTGAGTAGATCCCAGCCTTCACTGTAGATCTACAGGACCTGAGCTGACCACCATGGCACTCAGTAAAGTTTTCACTCCTGTGCTATAATAACTGCTATTTCATTGACTGTCAATAAATCACATTCTGCAAACTGCTGTTTAAAACTGTCGGCTAGACTCAGTGCCCTCATGGGCTTTATTTGCTTTATCTCAGAGTAATGAAAATGTATTTAAATTATTATTCAGGCACAGTTTTTAACAATTATTTTCCCACTATCTGCCATTACATGGGATGTTGATAAAAAGCTGTGGCCTGATCCAGATCAGCGCCATGGAATCTGAAAATGCAGATTGTTAACCCCCCCACCCCCGACGAGGCCAGATGAGACCAGCTGTGAGACCAGTGCTTCTTGCTGTCTGGAGCTGAGGACTTCATGTCAGGATGAACGAGATCAGCATGCCTGCACTTTGACATCAATTTATTCAGCTTTTATTGTCTAATATAATGCCACATACAGCAGTATAATCTTTCATGGTTGCAACTACTTGCACTAATTTTATTTTAGGACGCCCAGGAGGGGTGGGCAGCTGCTGGCACTTGGACCCCCAGAGGTTCATTTTTCTCCCTCACCTTTCGTCAGCTGGGAGTTTTTTGTTTTCATCTCCTCAGTTGCCAGCAGGCTTACTTTATTGCTCTTTTAACCAGGATTGCTCCACTTCTCATTAAATGTATAGCTAATCTCATCTGTAGTCTTACTTTATTTGTTATAGCTCTTCTGTTCTTTTAAAATCTGTTTTTCAGTGCACTGGGTCACTGCGTGAGAAGAAGCGCTTTATAAAAATAAACTTTTGAATTGAATTGAACTGCAGTAGATAAATAAGAGGATCACTGGGAGTTTTGCATGAATATTTAGATAAAATTAAAACCGCACAGACAAAAATGTACCTAACAATTTGTTGCTGCATTTTCCAATATTTTGAGTGATGCTGAACAAGTTAAATTGAGAGCGCAACCTACTGATCACAGCAATGTTTACCTTGTGCTCTAGGGCTTCCTGAAAGGTGTGTTTTGTCCGAGTTTTGGGCACAAACTTAATTTAGCTGTAAGACAGCATACTGTTAATTCAAAAGTGACATTTTGTGGTGTATGTCACCTGTTTTCCCAGTTGTGTGTAGGTTTTGATTTTGTTGTGCATAGTTTTCTTAAACATGGAGTTTGAATTAGACAAATGTGTGTAAATGATTGAGAAAATTGTAATATAACTGTTGTTTGTGGTTTCCTTATATTTACAGCTCTTCATATTACATTTCTTGTTGTTTTCTAATGCCTTACACAGTGTTTCTCTTGTGTATATTGTTCCTTATTCTTATAACTGCATAGTTGCAACTGTCTCGATGAAGAAGGTTTAATTTCGTATATTAGTACAAAGAAGGATTGTCATAACAAGTAACCTTATGGTTGCCTCTTTCTTTCTAGCCAGTTATGCATGAAAGGGGCAGGTAAATACAGTACTGTGCAAAAGTCTCAGGCATGCAACTTCAGTGTATGTTGAGAAGTACAGGTAGATTCTTATCTACCATCAGGGAGGTTTCT
>UFQX01000859.1:207954-277902 GCA_900497675.1 Arapaima gigas | reverse complement strand
CTTTATGCAGGACAGCAGCGTCACTGCAGGCAAACACATGCTAAACAGGCAAGCGACTACAAAACTAACTATTCCTGACTGCTCCCGTCCCACCCGCGACCCCCCTTCACCCAAAAAGAAACTTTATTGTACCAACAATGCATATTGATTTTTGCCAACACGCCCCCCCGGGGGTCCCCAGCCCTTCTCCTCCCGGTCCTTCAGGGGAGGTAGCACCCAAAACGCACGACTCCGCACCCCGGGGGGCCTCGGCCACGCAGGGATTCCCCAGCCTGCTAAGCAGGGGGAGTCTGCCCTGTTTTTCTCACAGGTAACTGGCCATTTCTGCATGTTGTGCATTACACGCGTCGTCCATCCCTCCTCCAACACGAGAGGAAAAGGCCAGATTAGGTGAGTCATGATCCACAACCACATCCCTACTAAAGAGAAGAAGTAAAAACAGCACCATTGCGCTTGTGCTCCTGCTGACATCGTCCGCTTAATCGGCCTCTTTTAAAATGGAAACGAACAGCAACCCCTGACACTTCAAAAAAAAAAAAAAAAAAAGCTGGTAAAGTGTTTCAAGAATATTCCTGCACAGGACTGCAGGTCCTCTTTTTCCTGGGAGAAACGCGTTCAGTTGGCACATGACATGAGGTGAGGTCAGGTTTTTGTGTCAAATAATAAGGACTGAAAAAAATGTACAAACAACCACCAAAAAAAAAAACAAAAAAAAAAAACAAAAAAACTTACAATCCATTAAATGGTTTGGCCGGATCCGAGCGCCTGGCTGCGTCCAGAGCAGCGCTGAGGACCGCAGGCTTTCTGGCTTAGAGTCCGGTGACAGAGGGGGACGAATCCGAGTCGGGGTCTTCGGGGAGGCTCTTCACGTCGGCTCGGAGCTCCAGACGAAGAGGCTTCTGTCCTGCGATGGTGTAAACGGAGAAGCGTGAGGAGGAAGTGCTGCGAAACCGACCGGAGCAACAGAAAAGGGGTTCAGCTGGTCTACGGGTAGGACGTTACTGGCTACTTTTGTTGGTTTATGCAGATTAATCTTCAGGATTTTTCTCCTTCTGACGTGAATAAGAGCCGACGAACGTCTCTCAAGCTGCCGGTGAGTCTAGACCACCGCTTGACTTCACGTCAATGTTGCTTGTTGCAAAACACTGATTTACACGTCACATCTGTCAACAGTTACAATCTCCTGCGCAAATCAAACGGTTCTCCCTTCTATCGTCTTCAATTGTGCTAAACGTTGCAAAAGCTTTACATTCGAACGTCTCAACAATGACAATCGAAGATTAGCTCATAATAAAAACATCTCGATTCCCCATCACCCCAGTCGCAGAAAAATCCCATCTAATAAATACTGTGTCATTTCTCCAACCAGCAGCTGCCCAGGCTCTTTAAACACACACACACACACACACCTGGCATCCGCTGCTAAGCCTTGCGGGATCTTAGCTGGGAACCCAGTTATGGGAGGAACCCTGCGTCGCCCCGGGGTTGGCGTAGCTCTGCCCGCCAGGCAGTATGGGGTCGAAGTTGAAGTCGATGCCCTCTCCGTCCATGAGGTCGCTGTTGATGATGTAATCCACGTCGCAGTCCAGGTTCTCCGTGAACATCTCGATGTCGAGGTCGGTGGGCAGCCGGTCCTGGCTCGGCAGGAAGCCGCCCTGGCCGGCGAAGGCGCCCGTGGCCGGAAGCCCTCTGCTGTTGCCCCCGAAGGAGCTGGGGCCCTGAGCCAGCTGGCTGTTGAGCAAGCTCAGCTGAGGGGGGTCTTGACTGACGCCGGGAAGCAGCATGGCCATCGCTGGCTGCGGCTGCGTTATGGCCGCGAGCGGACTTGGCTCCAGGTTTTTCCCCATGAACAGTTGCCCGCCTTGGGCACTGGCACCTAGGTTTGCTCCCAGGCCCAGCAGTCCCGCACCGCCCTGGCTGGGCATCAGCGGGTCCAACTGGGTCATCATGACGTCGCTGGGCGGCGGCGAGTCGGACGTGAGCAACGCCTCCAGACTGGAGGGCACGTGGACCCCGAAGTGGCCTCCCCGCGATCCCGGCCCCGGCAACGGGCTGAACAGAGAGTTGCCGAAGGTAGCGGGGGCTGGACCTGGATTTGAGGTGGAGCTCGGTGGGACGGGGGCCTGAGCGACAGCCTGAGAAGAAGTGGCAGTAGCGGTGGCCTGAGGAGGAGTGGAAGCGGGCAGAGGCCGATAGGCGCCAAAGCCGGACCCGCGGGACAGCAAGGTGGCGGCAGAGGGCAAGGGGGTCGGGGGGGCCGGAGGGGCTGTGCTGGGACTCGCCCCGCCCTGTTGCGCCGTCATCAGCGTCAGCCCGTCTATGAGGTCCAGCTCCTCCAAGAGAGTCTCTGTGAGCGTGGGGGGCACGCTGCTCGCGGAGTAGCCCGAGAGCAGCGAGTCCTCGGGCAGCTCGTCCTCGTCCTCCTTCCCGGGGGCGATGGGGGACAGCCGGCCGCTCAGCGTGCTGGCGTTGGAGCTGCTCCGCGGCCGGAAGCTGGTCCACATGTCCGGGTCATCCAGGCTGCCTCGCGACGAGGGGCTGCTGCTGTTCACGCCCCACTTGGTGAATGGCTGGGAAGAGCCAGGACTGTCTGCACCCCCAGCGCCTGGGCCCCCTTCCCCCGTCAGGTTGCCCCCGGCCACAGCTGCGGGTCCTGCTCCTCCAGCCTGCTTCTTAGTCTGCTTGGCACGCATGCGGCTCTTCAACAGCTTGCTGTTGTCCATGGAGGCGGCACGCCGGCGGGGGGCTTTCCCCGTCTTGCCCCCTTCGGGGTTCAGCATCCACCAGGAGCTCTTGCCCGTCGACTCGTTGTGCACCCGCAGGAACTTGTTGTGGAGCGACAGGTTGTGGCGGATCGAATTCTGCAGATGGGAGGAAGCGGGAAGGATCGGCGTCAGTCTTAGGGAGGCGAGCGCGAGAGTCGACTGAGGATTTCTGCAGGACACGCGATGCAGTCGTGACGTTGGCCCCTGGCTGGATGTCTGACTGAGCCTGTCCTCCCCTACCAGAGCTGCGCGCTCAGTGGCAGTCGCCCACTTGTCTTTGTTCTGGTTAAAGCTTGAGGGCCAAACGACATCGATTCATCTGTCAATAGGCCTGAGTCAATAAGCCAAATATCTTCGACTATTGACTTGTAGACCCCCCCCCCCCCCCCCCTATAAGCCAAATATCTTCGACTATTGACTTGTAGACCCCCCCCCCCCCTCCCCAAAGCAAGTCGGTTAGTGGGCAGATGACCTTGCGGTGAGTATCCAAACAACCCAAACCCCGCTGGACTCTCTAAGTCCAATAACAGGTATTGATTCATTTCCTTCCAGGAATCTACTGTATAATGTTTCTAATGTCACACGGGAAAATGTGCTGAAAGTTTAAAATTTACATAAATGTACAAAAAGATTCTGTCACCAGTTCAGATGCCTTTAACATAAAAGCCAATGGGGAGACAGGGAGGGTGTCTTGACAGCCAGCTACGGGTGGTCAGCGGGTCCCCACGTGTGAACAACGTGCACGAGGGTGTGGTGGGCATCGGAGGGTTACAGCCCTCTTGTTCTGCCAGTGCTCACTAACACCCCCCCCCCACCCCGTTTCCAGCACTCCCTGCTTGGGGAACCTGAGCTGTGATGGAACAGCTTCCAATCGAGATCTGAGGGGATAAACTGCTGTTCAAAGTACTTCCCTTCAGTAAAGATCTGTGAAGCTGGACGGAACCCTGGCAAACGCGGAGGACGGGGAAGGACGCAAAGTGGCCCTTATTATTACTGGTGCTGTTGTAGAACTTTTAAAAGTAATGTTTTAATGGAACAACTCGGGCTGCCTGTGGCCACTTCAACCATCAACATCCAGGTGAAAAAATGGCCCCGATCACCATCAGGTCGCTTCACAGCACTTACGCTCTTCAGTACAACAGCCAGCGGCCCGAACGGTGACCCAACACACCGGACAATAAAGAGTTGCTGGTCAGTTAAAGGCCAGATCAAAGTCTGTAGCGTGAAGGAGACCCAGGAGAGACGGGGCTTCCAAATGTATCAGCATCTTTTGTGCAACAACGTTCAACCTGAGCAGAGATGCCGCACTTCACGGTCACCGTGGGAAGGCAGCGCGCGGACTACTCACCTTCCACCCCGCCGAACTGTTGCTGTCCCCCTTGTCCTTGAAGTAGGGGACAGTTTTGACCATCCAGTCGTATATCTGCGCGAGAGTGAGCCGCTTCTCGGGCGAGTTCTCGATGGCCTGACTGATCAGGTCCGCGTAAGACTGGTTCCCCCACGCGTTGCGCCGCGAGGACCCCTTCCGCGGCGTGGCCCCGCCCACTCCGCCCACGGCCCCGCCCTCAGAGGCGGGCGCTTTCTCGGGCTCCGAGGCGATTGGCGCAGCCTCCTGCTTGTCCTCGTCGGCGGGCGGGGTCCCGGCGGCGGACTCGGCCCCGTCCGCCCCCTCCTGTTTGACAGCCGAGATGTCGGGTCTCGGCAGCGGCCATGTGCACGACCTCGGGCGGCTCTGGGGCGCGAAGTCTGGGTCAATCGGTGGAACCTTTTCTTCTTCCATTTCACACCTCCTTTCTTCTTCCAGTACAGAGAAAAACAAATCGACCCCCTGCGCCGCGCAGCGCCGCGCTCTGTCAATGGCGGCGAGGAGCGGTAATAAAGAGTAAACTTGAGTCACTTAAGATTTGTACGGCCGAAACCTGTAGTGTTTCAAAACGGGTTAAACTTGTTCAGTCTATAAAATTAATAAGACGTCATGTTCATGATTCACACGCAGCCGCGACATGAGGCGACAGGCTGTCAGAGCAGNTCATGTTCATGATTCACACGCAGCCGCGACATGAGGCGACAGGCTGTCAGAGCAGAACCTCCATAATCTGGATCCACCAATATAGCGCCGGTTAATCCTCCGACCGGGGATTAAAGGGACCGAATAATCTCCTTAATAGTAGCCCAGATAAAACCTCCAGATTTAGAGTCCAAGGGGAGCCTGGAACGCCGTTTGTTTTGTTTACCCAAAAAGAACAAAGGGAATCGCTGGCGAACCGGGATTCAAAACATCTGGACCGAACGCGGCGGGAAACAAAAACACCGCAAACACCGTCACCTTCACGCTGTCGTAAATGCGGGGTGGGGGGGGACTCTTCATTCATAAGTTCACCATTTATTTACAGAAACCGACAATTTGTCTAATTGTATCGCGTGTATTTTTACACTTTTATTTCTGTCTCGGCGCTCTGACCGCCTCTGTGAGGACAGATGTCAGTTTTGCCAGTGCGGAGCTCAGGTCCCTTTCTTCACAGACACATGCGATACGCGTTAGTTAAAAACGACTAACTTTAACAGGTGAACAGTTCTCTGCTAGCAGCTGTCACACTCACCTGTCCTCTCACTGTGAAAAGCAAGAACCTCAACAAAACAGGTCATTCTGAGGTACTCCGCTCATTTCTTCCTTCGGTTAAACCGTATTTAATCAAACGAAAAGCGTAAAAAGCACATTTTAAAAGGCGGCTGTCGCGCGGTGTTTTGTCTCCGTCCGCAAACCCAGCAGCCCTGAGTTCGGACAGGACCAGGCGGCTCCGTCGACCCGGCGAATAAACAGGATAGAAGCGGTGAAAAAAAGTACGTAACAAAATTAGTTTGAAAAATATAACCGGAGTAAAAGTCTCGGGTTTGGGTTTGGGTTTGGGCTGGGCTGGACCGCACGAGCGCACGAGCACACCGCCCCCCCCCCGTCTCTCTCTCTCTCCCTCCACGCCGCGGGCTAGCGCGTGCCACCGTCTGCCATGTTCCCGCAGCAGTGGTGGTCCCCTCGACCTGGCCAAAAAAAGTCGAGAAAAGTTCAGTCGGAGCGCCTTCTCCGACTCCCCGCTCGGGTCTCCTCGCTCGGCGTTCGGCTCTCAGGCCAGGGGCACCGGGAGACTCCGCCGCGTTTGAAGTTCCCTCGGTGGTCGGCGATCGCTGGCGCAGAAACTCAAACGCGGCTCCTTCAACATGACAAACTCGCTAGCCCGCTAACGCTAGCCAACGTACTACTCTGGAAAAAGGTCGATGCTGGTCCAGCGGTACTCTTGTCGTCCCTTCTCGGCGGAGACTGTCCCCCGGGGCTCCCAGCGCTGCTCCCTCCGTGTCCACACACACGGAGAGTCAATCATCACACTATTTTTTTGTTTTGTTTTGACTCGACGCGAAGACTCCCTTCTGACGTCTGTTTACCACAGCGGGCGATGCGCTCTGCGCCTGCGCTCTGCGGCCTGCCGGGAAATGCAGTCATGTGACCCCATGAGCGAAGCCACGTTCGTCGTTCGGGCGACAGTCGGTTTCGGCCGGCAGACAGTTAAGCCAATTTTGCCGGTTGTAAATCACCGTTATGCAACAGTCTCCTCAGGTTACACACGCACGGATGCAGGCGTTTCTGCGGCTAGAGCTGAAGGTACTTTATTACCCAATTAAATTTTATCTGTTAATTTCTTTGGTAGGAATATATCACACAATAAACCTTTAAAAGCCATGGAATAATTGGTGTGAATACTAAACTAATACGTGATGTTTTGACGTATGAGAAATGGTCATTTTAACGGCAGAAATACTTTGTCAACATTACTTAAAGAGCATATGTTTAGGCCGGTGCTCCCATTGTGTGTGTGTGTGTGTGTGTATTTAGGTCAGTCTGTGTAGGTCTGCAGCTTTTCTTTTTACTAAATACTCCAGTGTCCTTGTTTGCACTGTCTATATGGAATTGTGTTTATAGAATTTCATACAAATAAAAAAAATAAATTATATATATATATAAACAGAACCCAGTGTTCACACAGTAACGGTAATGATATTAGGTAATCATTCAAAACTATTATACGTCAGAAACCTGAAGCCCAGTCACCAAATAAAAAACGAAAACATTTTTCCAAAATGTTATCAAAGTACTAAACATGTCTTACAAAGGGAAAAAATAAATAAAAATGCGGATTCTTAAATTAATGTTTTCAGGATGAATGTTTTACATTGTTCAGAAAAGCAAGATACATATATGAAGGTGCTGCTGTTCCTAAGTTTAAAATGACAGACTGTGGTTTGTCACAGAGGGGGTTTTCCCTGACCCCCCCCCCCACACACACACACACACACCCGCTCTGCAACACTGAACCACGACTCTGGATAACAGTTTGCTGGAGAAGGCTGTGCAACATCTGCTTTATGCCCTGGGATTGGATGATCGCGAGATAACCCTCTTCTTATTCGAAAGCATAACTGCAAAACTAAAAAGATCCAGTCTTGTCAGTGATGAATGCATCTATTAGTTTTGCTCTGGAAAAGATTTTATTTATTTGTATGTAAACAAATGATGCAGCTCAATCGTATGAACCGCACGACACGGGATAAGAATAAACTACAACTCCCAAGATCCCCCTGCAACGTGAACGTTGCGGATTGTAGGAGAGGAAGCGGAGCCGCATGATGCAATTTGGCAGCTTGAAGTAGAAATCTTAAATCGAGAGGAAAAAAAAAATCCTCGTACTGTCGCAAGATGTAACTTAAGTGACTTGTAGTCTACGGACTTATTTAGCTTCGAAGCTTTTTTCAGTTTATACATTACAATTTTATCACGGAGAGCAATATGGACCCAGATTCATTAAATCTCTGCCATCGTAGAGTGTACAGGTATTCCAACTGGGAAAAAACAACAGTTTACTCTGTTTGTATTACCGATGTCTTCCGTGATACAGATTATCAGCAGAATGCGAGTGAGTGAGTATCAGGACATGAAATTCTGTCTTGTCTGGCACAGAAAAATTATATTAGAAACATTTGGGAAGATCACTTTAGAAAGAGCGCTTGTAAAAAGTACAGTATGTTTTGTAACTGCTGGTACAAGCAGACTGTAGTTCCGCATTATTTTAGCATATGTCTTAAATGAGTCACGATATTCTGCTGTTCACTAAAGTTTAGGCACCTTGCGCAACATTCAGGAACAGAGATAAAGGAAAAAGACTCAAGTCCCTGTCGACCTGACAAGCTTTTTCATGTTTTGTGTGAATTAGGACCATCTAAGATTCACAACGTTTCAACTATATCCAGCTCTGCCGTCCTCATCCACCACTGTAGCTCAGCATCTCCATATGGATCTCCGAATTCAGATTTTCATTTACAGTTTATTTTTTATTACTGGGCAGATGTGAGGTGTTGGTTTGAACTGCTGCCTTGGATTCTAATGACTGGTTTAAATCCCACCCCTGGTTTAGTTGTTTTTAGTTAATATGAATTAAAAAGCGAACTCAAAATGTTACCATAAACCTGCCTGACTGGATATGTAGGTAGATAAAACAATTAGTATTTTTTCTTCGAGTGGTTTTGGAAGTGAAATCAACTGATATTAAAACTGTGATCTTTAAGTCCTTCGCCATCGTGGGGGGATATAAAACAATAATACAGACAAGGCATAAAGGAAAATACGTGCCTCTTCTCGCGCTTGTGCTCTTAAGACATTAAATGATATATTTCATGTGTGCTTTACTTAGGGGACACGGGACATGTCATTGCCACTTTTAAAAAGGCACATACTATCCAAACCTGGAAGAAAGGACTTTATTGTAACTTCTTCACCATGTCGCATGGCCCCCTTGGTTATGATATAAATATGATATAAAAATATGCAGACAGTGCGTTCTAAATTTGTTTTGGTGAAGAGTGACAAGCAGTGAGCAAAGAACAGAAATCCCTGTGTGTGTGTGTGTGTGTGTGTGGCTGTGAGGAGTGTGTGTGTGTATATATACCCACCCTACACCTCACGTTTACATGTCAGCGCTATACAGTGTTGGGTCAGTATTTGGTGGTCAGATTCTGCAGCACAGAGAGAAGCTGCTTTTCTTAATGACGACTGAGAGGCGGGGCTTCCGGAGGGGACGGTGCACACACACACACACACACACACACACACCTCACAAACACTCACACACACACACACTCCTCACAAACACTCATACACTCACACACACACTCACTCACATTCCTCACACACACACACACACACACACACACACCTCACAAACACTCACACACACACACACTCCTCACAAACACTCATACACTCACACACACACTCACTCACATTCCTCACACACACACACACACACCTCACAAACACTCACACACACACACACACACACTCCTCACAAACACTCACACACACACACACACTCCTCACAGCCACACACACACACACACACACACACACACACCGTACCTGCCCAGGGTAAAGCAGTTAGGAGGATGTACTGAATATACTGTATTTCTGGACGATTCGCTCGCGCACCAACCCTCAAAGTCTATTGGCGGAAACAGCAAGGTGCGAGCGCGAGCTCTGGGAGCATGCGCAGTGCGGCGGTCCAGTTTCTGCGCCGCGGATGATTCGCCCAGCAGTCGCTGCTTCGGAAGCCGAGAAAAACATGTCGGACTCCGCCGTGGCGGACACTCGCCGGCTAAACTCCAAACCCCAGGATCTGACAGACGCCTATGGCCCGCCGAGCAATTTCCTCGAGATCGACGTGTATGACCCACAGACCATAGGAGTGGGTCGGAACCGATTCACTACGTACGAAGTACGGATGCGGGTGAGTCAGGAGAGGCCGAGGACGTGAATCCGGCCTGCGGGCGACCTGGGAGTGGTTGTGGGAGGAGAAGCGCTTCCCCGGTCTGTTATGAACCCCGTTCCCCGCCTTTCCTCTTTCCTCAATAGGCTACAAACAGAGTGGCGAGAAGGGCAGCTGGCGAAATTGGGGCTGAATTCGGCGCTGGCGGCGGTTCGCAGCTCGGGGAGTCTAGAAAGATCGGTGCTGCTGAGGGAGGACGGCGGTCCGGCGGCGGCGGCGGTTCTGCCCGCAACACCGGGCGTCGCGCGGTCACGGCTTATTTCACACAGCAGTATATTTTTTATTTTTCCAGTCATAGCAATTTGACTCAATTACTTGTCTGTCGTTCTTTAGAGGCGCGTTTATGGCCTTTAAACGATTTCTTTTCCGTGAAAAACATCAAATATGAGCCGCCTAAAGACGAAGTGCTTTTGAATAAACCAACCTTGTGTTTCGACGATTTAAATAAGTAGAATTAAAATGTAAATTTCAGCGTCACCGGCGTCGTTTTACAGTTATTTGACGGGTATGGCGATTATATTGGAGCTTCGCTAAACTTTTAACTCGTGCTGCTGTGTTTTTCAAACAAGCTGAATTTCTAATCTTAAGGACAATATGTCGCCAGTGCAGCTGTTTCTCCTGGTGCATCAGAGCTCAGTTCCAGCTTCAGTGGAGCAGAAGATCCTGCCACACCTCGTGTTTACGTGTGGGTGGTGAAGGACGTTCAGCGTGTTCAAAGCGGCGCTCCACAGTGTTGGGTCAGTATTTGGTGGAGAACCGGGGGTCAGATCCTGCACTACAGAGAGAAGCTGCTCTCCTTAGTGACGGCTGACGGTCAGGAAGGGGTCCGCTGGGGGGGGGGGGGGGGGGGTCCTNGGGGGGGGGGGGGGGGGGGGGGGGGGGGGGGGGGGGGGGGGGGGGGGGGGGTCTCCTGAAGGGCTGTCGTTCTAAAGGAGATGGTTAGAGCAGCGTTCAGAAGTGCTGCGTTGCAGTTCTGAGGGCAGCGGTGTTGCTGTGGCGGGAAGTATGGGAACCTGAGATTTGTTTCGCTGTTTCTGTCGCTGCCGTTCTGGAAGGTTGTAGTCAGTCAGGAGGTCGAGTGACAAGGAAGCGTCTGCACGCCAGAGTGAAAGCATCGCGATGCTGCTGCCCTCAAACGCTGCCGCGAGGGTCGGGGAACGAAGACTGCTGTTCCGACAAGTCCCTCTCCTGGGCCGAGGCGTCACCGGCAGTCCGTCTCTCGTTCAGCCATCGGTATCAGGGGTTTAGTGGAACCAGACACCCGAGGACAACAGGTCAACAGTTGGGATTCTTGTAAGACCCAAATTCTCGCTGTAGATGAAGGGTGGTCCATTGGAGAGGGGAACAGGACGGGAGGCAGACCGTCGATGGCCAGTGTCAGTGACACATGGGTCATACTTTTCTCTTTTTTTTGGTGTTCCGTTATTGTGGAAGTGTAAATCCTCTAAGTGCACCTTTAGCAGTCCACGGTTCAGTCATGGATCGTGTATTTTTCATCCTTGTTTTCTCTGTTCCGATCTTTACCTCCAGAACGTGATTTTGAAGCAGCGCCATTTACCCTCGTGACAACTGATCCGTTCCTCTCAGTCAGAACCGTAGTTGTTGACTCAGCAACATTAAACGGATCCTATTGAAGTTTTGTTGTCATTTTTCTGAGGAAAATGGCTCGTGTAATTTAGTAACGTCACGAGATGTTACACAGGGTGTCCTGACTTCTTAACCATCAGTGATTCTAAAGTGGAAGAAACCTGTGACGTGACGGCGAGAGGGACGATTCGTAGAGCTGCAGATGAAGTGTTATTGATTTGCAGGAAATGAAGCCAATACATCATTTGAAGAAAGTGCAGCAGTGGTTGAGTTCTGGTGTGTAAGGTTTGGAGAAGCCTGCTGAGGTCACTCGTCGACTGGAACGGAAGCACTTTGAGGCGGAACGTTTGTCTTTCTGTCTTAGCGGATTTGTACTTTGGGAGCTCGGAGGCGATGTGACAGCAGTGGGCGGGGCGCTGTTCTCTTGTTTTTATTCCCCCTCCTCTTTGTTCACTTCTAGACAAACCTGCCCATCTTTAAACTGAAGGAGTCTTGTGTGCGGAGGCGGTACAGCGATTTTGAGTGGCTTAAAAATGAGCTGGAGAGAGACAGTAAGGTAAGTTAGCAGCACAGGACACGAATGAGCAAATGATTTCTAAACGTTCCACTAGTGTTGAAGGGCTTTGCTGAAGTAAAAAAACGGAAACGCACACTTGAGAAGATGCTGATAAGAATAGAGCCTTGTCCACACCCCGTGAGGCTTCGCCGACTGAATGGGAAGTGTGCGTTTGCTGCCCCTTCCAGATTGTGGTGCCCCCCTTGCCAGGGAAAGCACTGAAAAGGCAGCTACCCTTCCGTGGGGATGAGGGCATATTTGAGGAGTCCTTCATCGAGGAGCGGCGCGTGGGCCTGGAGCAGTTCATCAACAGGTATATGGGGCTCTGAAAGTCTCCTGCATCCTCCTCTGTGTTCACTGCGGCTCTCAAAGGAGCCTCCGCTGTGGTTCGTATCTGTTGGGCTCCAGTCGCCACGTTCTAGGCCATAAAGCCCTTTAACAATGTGACGGAAGCGAAGGATTCCTTCTAGGAAGCACTAAAGAAAATAATATTGCACTCAGTTATTCCACTCAGCTCTGAAGACCTCCACAGAGCAATAGTAGTAAATATTTGTGTTTTTCGCTTTGATTTCAGCAGTGTTATTGTCAGAGCAGGTATGTGGTTTATGGACCTCGGGTCAAGAACCCTTCCTTTGAAAGTGTTTAACGTCCTCTGACGTGCATTAGCATCGTAGCATGTAAAGTTTTGCATCGTGCTGAATGGAGAAAAGCGGAGGGGTGGAACTCGGGAGGGTGTCGCTGCTGTTCTCACTAACGGTTCTGTTGTCAGGATCGCGGGCCACCCCTTAGCCCAGAACGAACGCTGTCTGCACATGTTCCTGCAAGAGGAAAGCATCGACCGCAACTACATCCCTGGAAAAGTGCGCCAGTAGGGGAAGCAGGTTAAACGGGGTGGGCAGAATGTCGGGCTGAGGGGCTCTTGTGCGGCTATCATTCATTCCACCCTTCCACTGTTCAAAGCAGAATAACATTTATTTTTACACTAAGAAATTTAAATATATATATATAAATATATATATATGAAATGAGTACGGACCTGGCTTTCATTTCTAGATGTTTTTTGTGTTACTTTTTTACATTTTGTCTGCTAGTTAGAATGTTGAGCAACTAGAATGTGTATATATCTGTACTTAAAAAAATACATGCATACTCTTTTTCCAGTGCGTGTGCTTGTGTGCCTGATGTGTTTCTGTAAATAGCAGGGAAAGACGACATGGTGTGTGCATAGGGCGGGGGTTGGACTTGTGGGTTTACAGTTACAGTGCAGAACCGGGGCTCTGTGGGAAGGTGCCAGCTTTGATTTCTGAGGTTACTTCTCATCATACTTAAATTTGGTTAGGCATAAATAAATTGTTGCATTTTTATTATTCAATACTATTGTGCTTCTTTAAAAAGCAGAGAAACGTTTGGAAAGCTTCACTGTTTGCCTGGGTGGTGATTGTGATTTCTTGCGTTGGGGATCTGGGGGAAATTCTCTGTGTAGTGATCACTGTCTTGTATGTGCGTCTGTTTCGCCCGTTTCCCAGCGCCCTCCCCCACCTGCCAGGTTTCCTCTTCTCACTTTCTGTCTTGCAGGTGTAAACATCACTGTTGGGTTGATGTGCTGCTAGCTTTCTGTAGCAGGACTCGAGTGTTGCCTTACTGCTGAGCCGAAACGCCGACGGGTCGGAGCCCTGAGCTCACGGGCCGGCTGGGTGGAAAAGGTTAGAGTCCACAAAGGGCGCTGTAATCCGAACAGGCAGAGGGCAGAAGCGGAGTTGTGTGGAGCCGGACGCAAATGGCAGCGCTGTTGACGACGGCGGGAGAAAAATGGGCCCTGGGTGGGCACAGCTGGTCCGGTGTTCACGTTCGGTCGGTTCAGAACAGGCTTAAGAACATCCCTGTGACACGTGAACTGCTGTGAGCTGCCCGCGAGGACTTGAACTGGCCGAGCGTAAAGAGTCTCGCCAGACGCCGGGCACATCTCCGCTCGCTGCCTCTGCCTTCTGCCCTTAGGGCTCCTCACGGCGATCGAGTGTACGGTGTCAGTACGGTGAGCCGGGAGTGCCGTGTCTGTGCTTTAATGTTGTGCGAAACGTGGCCTCTCGTCTGTTTCCACCAGCGGTCGGTCGCAGCTGCTCCTCGCCTCTCGTCCCTCCTCCCCGTTGCCTCTTGTGTGGTAGTTCCCGCTCCAGTCCTGCAGACGGCGCTGTTGCTGGCTGCTTTTCACAGTCTCCGCTTCTGTTTGCCGTGTGTTTGTTTCCTACTGCTGCAGGCAGCCATAGCGGTACTTCGCACACGTTGACAGCCGCTGCGCGATATTTACTGTACAGATATGCAGAAAAGCGTTGATCGGAAAACAGCCGTGGTTCTGCTTGCCCAGGCGGTCCGCTTTACAGCGACCGAGTGGATGCGGGAAGACCTGCTAGCGGCCGAGTGACAGAGGGTCGTAGCCCCAGCTCTTTGCTCTGCTCAAACCGCCGAAGGACGTGCCGACCGGAGCGCGCCCGAGTTCCCACGTCTCGTTTCCCCCCCCAGTATCTGCTACCTCAAACAGGTGAAAAGTGACCCGCTCCCTCAGCAGTTTGCCGTTACCTCCCAAGCGCCTTGTTCCCAGTGACGGGGAAGACACGCTTTAACAGCACGCGCCTGAAGATGATGCCCACGTCTTCCTGAACAGTTCCTCCCAGAAGACAACGTGAAGAATAAATTCTCAGACTCGTGTTTCTTTCCAGTGTTTTGTTGCCTGTTCATGTGGGACGTTGGAAGGCGGAGTGTGAGGTGCGTCCAGGATGTTTTCCGATATAAAGCGCTGTGAAACCCAATAAAAAGCTCTCTGTTCCCTGTCTTCGCACGTCTTTGTCAGCTTTGACTTGGAGGCTCCCGGCAGGCCGTGCCTTTATTTTCACGTCTCGCATCTTCTCTGTCAGCACTTTTCCCAGGTGTGTGATTCCCAGCTTATTTTTAACTGCCTTTTTGTCCTCTCTGTTTTTTGGTAAGAAAGTGACAACGGCTGCAGTGTGGCAAACAGCCGCCGGTTGGACGGGACTGTGGAGAATCCAGGCCTGGTGGGGAAGGTGATGTTCTGCCACTTTGCTGGCAGTGTGCGGAACCAGCAGGGACACGTTGCTGGACCCCCGCTGAGCCGGGACTCCCCCGTGCGGGCGTGAAAAACGGCCAGTCCTGCCTTCTGCTCCTGGTTCACCCGTTTAACCCCGTGTGGTGCGGTATTGTTTCCTCCACAGTGAAAAAGCTGCTTGAGGGGCACCCGGTGAGGAAATAAGGCTTTTTATTTGCTTCTGGCACAAAGGGTGTGAAAAGTGGCTGTTTGAGGCCGTGTCGTCCTTCCGGGGTCCTTTCTGTGCCTCAGGAAAATGGGAGCCCCCCCATAGTGAGTGTAACCCCCCCATCCTCCACCAGGGTGAGGTCATGTCAAGCCCACCGCTGTTGTCGCTTTGCAGGGACTCTGGCTGCACTCGGTCCTCATTTTGTGCCGTTTTCTTGCTCTGATGTCATGTCGTGTTGCTAAGAGAGTGAGAAAATCCGAGTTTGTCAAGGACTTTGATTTTTTCTACAGTATCTCACACACACGACAGGCTGTGGACACACTGATGACCCCCTACTGGTTTTATGGTGGAATTTCACTGTGCCGCTTTTACGCAGTAAAAAGACGGCCTTCTCTACATTTTAACTTTAAAAATGTCACTTTATTTTGGGGGTCTTTTTTTGGGTATTTTATCTTTTACTGTCCTGCCGGGGATCTTCTGGTTTTGGCACCGGCTGCCCGTTACAGTGAGTAGAAGACCGAGTGCCAAACTGACACGCGGCGAGTCGCCCCCTGCGGCCCCCAGGTAAACCGTTCCTTTATGGGAGAGAAACGACGAGCAATTATTTTATTCGGATTCATCCCTCCTTTGGGAGTGAGCTGTGAAAGAGTTCAGAATGGACTGAAGGCCGGTTAATAAAATCGAAACGTGAGTTATATCTATAAATAAAACCAAGTTCTCATCTGACGCAGGTGGACATGAGCGACACTCCAGTCAAAGCTGTGTCACTGAGGTTGTCGGACTGGACTGCTGGACCAGAACCACTCAGCACTCGTGCTCTTCACCCTGTTCTTCACAGCCGCTCCCAGTTTCCGTGCGTTTCTGCGCTTTGGTTCCACTTGATCTTTGACAGAGGCACGAGGTCGTGAGGTTCGTGCATCTGGTTGGTGTGAAGAGTTGTTCTGAACTTCGGCTTGTCGGGCAGTAATGAAAAGTCAAGCAAAAAGTCTGACATCCATGCGTGAGTAAAAACCTGAGGATGTTTCACCTGCTCACGTCTGCAACTCCAACCAAATGCACTTAGGATTACGATTCAAACAAACACCGTGTTTTACTTTGTTTTGTGTGTGTAACGGAACCCCAAGTGTACCAAGGTGTTGTCGGCATCGCTTCCATTTACTTCCTCCATTTGTTGGCTTTTGCACCCCTTGCTGGTGGAGAAGCAGCGGTTCTGTCCACTTGAACACAGTGGGCTCTGCAGCTGCACTATGGGATCCAGAATCTGCCTTTCGTGTCGTGAAGATGGCGGGAGAAGCTCCAGTTGTCGGCAAACCACCCCTGACGTAGCTGCAAAAGAAGGAAAACCCCAAGGGCTGGAGAAATGTGGTATTTATTCCACTCGAGGCCCAGATTTCCTGCCCCTCTGTCGTGTAGAAACGGGAAGCGTGCAGCATCACAGGAGGAAACGTAACCGTTACATTAGCAGGTCATGTTGGGACTTTGTCACCTAACATCTGGTGAAGGTTTCAGGAGACATAAGTGAAAATAAAAACCTTTAAAAGAAAACGCACAAATGCCTCTTTCTTTGAGTACAGAAGCAAACCTGTTTTGAAAAGTCTCTACGAGGCCACCTTTTTGAGGATTTCGCAGTCTTTCCTGCTCAAACTTGCTGGGACTATGAGGGATCTCCTTTCCACAGCGTCCTTCAGCTCAGGCCTCCGTCTCTCCACCCCGCCGGGCTCAGGACTCTTTCTCCGCTCACTTGGCTGTTAAAATTCGCCTTTAACTCCAGCTTTCAGGCGGTGGGTTTTGGACACCACTGAGACCGAAAGAGCAGGAAGAGCATTTTTGTGGAAGTAGCTTCAGGTGGATGGTTTCTTGCAGCTCCTCCAGACGTTCTGCTGGTTCGCCTTGGACCGCGTTTACGTTCTAAAAAAGGCCGTGACGACATTCATATATTTAAGGGTAAAATTTGAAGGTTGGAGAACAGTTTCAGTCTGCAGCTTAGAACATCAGTAAAAAGTGTTTGTGGAGAGAACTGTCATGACCTTCACGCGGTCCTGTACAGCCCGGCATCATCGTGACTAAATCTTCTGTTGCCTTTAAAGCAATTTCAGTCCTCAGGGAAAATACAGCAAATTAATCGGACATTTATCAAAAGGCAGAAAGTATTTACATGTACTTGGGTGCCTAAACAAGCAGGTTATTTTGGGTTGGTTAGAATGGCTGAGGTCAGGTGAGGGGAAACTGCAGGTCATGCAGCCGCTGTTTTCCTAAAATGTTATTTTTCACATTAATATTTCTTGCTAAATTTCAATAAAGGTACAGAAAGGTTTGACATGATTTGCAGTGATTTTAGTCTCAACCTCAAGTGACTTTTCAATAAAGGGATGATAAACGTAATATTTTACAGTTTAATGTTTTACATTGTGAAATGTGTGTGTGAGAGAGAGCGCGCGTGCGCGCGTGTGTGAGCAACCTGCACTGTAAACTCTGTAGTCTCTGTGCTGCGGGCTGCTTGCAGTAGGTGTGAAAGATCAGGTGAAGTTTTAAGGTAAATGAGGAGAGCAGGTCGTGACGTCAGTCTGCTGCTTCTCTGCACTCTGAAAACGTGGTAAAATAAGTCACTTTTACAGCTGTTGCCTCCTGTCTGTTAAACCGAGCTCCGCCGCTGGAGGGCGCTTTTTCACCCTCTCCAGCGCGAGGCCGCAGTCCGGCAGGAGCTCGGATTTCCCCTCCCTTTAATAATAATAATAATAATAATAATAATAATAATAATAATAATAAACTGGTTTTTTTCCCAGTTGAACTGTTAGTTAAAAAAAGAAAAATATCTCATAAAGCAGGATATCCAGCAGACACACACGCGCACACACTCTCTTACGCTCTCGCTCTCTCACACACACACACACACACACACACACACATATTCTCTCTTTTACACACACACTCTCTCACATACATTCTTTCTCTCTTACACACACACACACACACACACATTGTCTCTCTCTCTTACACACACACTCACACACATTCTTTCTCTCTTACACACACACACACTCTCTTACGCTCTCGTTCACACACACACTCTCTCACATACATTCTCTCTCTTACACACACATACACTCGTCTCTCACACACTCACTCACACACATATTCTCTCTTTTACACACACACACACACTCGTTGTCTCTCACACACACATTCTCTCTCTCTTACAAACACACACACACACATTCTCTCTCTCTTACAAACACACACACACACACACATTCTCTCTCTCTTACAAACACGCACACACACACACACATTCTCTCTTTTACACACACATACACTCTCTCGCTCTTTCACACACACACACACACACACACACACACACACACACACTCCGCCCCCCTCCGTGACGCTCCTAGTGTTTCTTAAAGAGGTTTTTATTTCCAGACGTCAGAACCCCCCGGCTGCGTGCAACTGCGGGACTGTGACAGTGAGCGGCTCGCGCTGCCTGACACACACCTCCTGACACGCCGCGCGCCTCCGGCCACCTGCACAGGTAAACTTCACCGCCTCGAGATTCGTCACGTCGCTCCGCTCCGGTCAGCGGCTCCTGTCCGACTCTGTGACGCAGAAGCAGTAAGTTCTGGTTTTTTGAGAAAATGCTGTTCGAGTTTCATCCTCTGACGTCTCCGGCGGTGAAAGATCCGTTTTATTTGCTCAGGGTTTATCGGGGCTTCGGAAACGTGGGCAACGTGGACGTTCCACGCGTGTCCCGCGACCCTGCTGTTTCACACCACGTTTTACCTCCATCGCAAACGGACCGTCAGCTGTTTCTGCGATGTTTGTTTAATAATGTTTGTAGAACGTTTGTAAAGCGGCGAGTCTCGGGATAAAATAGTCCGTTCGTGCGAAAACCACGCGACGAAAACACGGGTCTGCGGTAAATACCGCCGTTTATCTGCGTGAGAGGAGTTTGCGTCTTAGGTCGAGTTTTAGCTCAGTTGGACTGAAGCGAAACTCTGGGTTTGAGCGCCTGAGGCGAATTCGGTAGAACAGCCGGCGACGGAGAAGTTCAGCGGGGAAAAACGCTGCCCGGGTAAATTTGACTGTCCACCTTTTGTTAAAAATTATATGAAAACACAAACTGAATATGAACACGTGCGTCGGTTTTTTTCCCCGCCTAAACGAGCGCGAGCGGGTGAAAACACCCGGCAGTGCGACTGCCATGGCAACGATCTCTTCACGAACACTATCAAACTGGGGAGTTAAGAGAAGAAGTGATGATGGGAGGCAACGGCCCAGGTGAGTCGCTTGAAACCCCCACATCTGGACCCCCCACTAGTTAGTCTGGTTTCACTTTGTTGTTGGTTCATGTTGCACGATTGAGTGCCAGAATAAAATTAAAACCATAACTTTCACACCTACCCGGTTTACCCAACAGACGTGACCTAAGCTGTAAGATGAGCACGGAGGGTTTTCAGGTAAAGTTGACAAGGTGTTTTCCCAAAGGGAACCTCACCTGCTGGCCGAGGTGCCGCAGGTAGCAGCACTGAGGTGGGGGTGGTGGGGGGTGCTGCCTTTGTGCTCCCAGAGGGAAAGCGCAGGGAAAGGTGCAGGTGCTGTCTGGCAGAAGATGAGTCTGCTGCCAAAACTGTGTCATAACTTAAAAAATGAGCAAATGTCACGTTAAATGTTCCTTTTTGACTGGGGTGACCTGGCACTTTCTGTCCTTGTCACTTTAAGTGTTATAGCGGTTTGGCCGGAGGCTCAGAGCCCCGGCATCTGGTTGCAGTAGAGATGCCCTTCTGGCTGCCTTCGTGGCTCGGTGTGAAGTCAGCGTGAAGGAGGTGGTCCATTTTGCCGGGGACTCTCAGTGACTGGCCCCCTGCGAAGCCTCAGCCAGGGCGCTTAGGGGAAGAGGAGAGCTTTCACCTGAGAGCAGTGGAACTAAGGTGGGAAAACCTCACATTCACACCTCACCGCCACCAGAGAAACTGTTCAGTCAGCAGTTTCCTCTCAAGAATCCTGCTCGCCGAAGGCGTTTCGCTGTCGTCGCGGCAGCCGTGAGGAGAGTGCCCTTTTCACACCGGGTGCTGAAGCGAGGTAACCATGGCAACCACGGGACAGCGCAGCTGAGCAAAGGGAGCGGCGTGACACACCGTGAAACGGACAGCGCTGACGCGGCGTTTCGGAGACGTTCGAGAGCTCCGTCACCGATCGGCCGCCCGCTCGACACACGCAAAGCTTTTGTTTTTGGTATTTCATCACTTTCACTTAGTTTGTGCACTTTTGCCAGGAGTGCGAGGGTCCAGCCTCATTGTTAAAAATCTACCTTTTGGCTTGTCGTACTTTTTCAACAGTCTGTTACACAACTAAATGTGGGAGTTGGGTGAGGGTTCACCCCCACAGGATGACTACAGGAAGTGACACGCCTGACATCTCTCTTGCACCTTTCCCAGAAGGCTGTGCAAAGAACCTTCACATAGAGATGTACTGTAGCACTGGTCCATTTTCAGGAAATATTCACCTTTTTTGCCATGTTATTGCAGGGTATCAGAACGAGAGAACAATAAGATGAGGTTTTTTTTTTCTCAGAAATGACACCTAAAGTTTTGCACTTCCTTGGAAATGATGACCTGAAAACTAAAGTGGCATTTAAGTTAAAGTGAACTTTTTGTTTACTGCTGTTCCAGTCTGAACTTTCTGCTGGATGACATGATAATAATATAAAATTATTATTGGTGCTTATTCACAGTTGCACTTCTGCCTTCTGAGTTATGAAACCTCTGCATAGTATTTTCTCTGTCACACTGATGTCACATATTTCGTGTCTGTACTGCTGTAATGCAGGAGCTGTTGGTCTCCAGGCCAGTGTGGCTCTGAACAAGGGCTCATACACATTATTTTGTCCTGAGTCCTTTACATCCAAGGAAGGGGACCAGTGTCCAAATATTAAAAAGGGGCCAATGAAAGTGCACTTGATCACCTGCTTTGATCACCTGTTCTCCTCGCCTTGCAGCAGCCGGCACGGAAAGCGGATGTTTATGCGAAGGTCTTGCGCTGTGTTGTAATGGGGCTTGAGAGAGAGGCGCAGGATCTGCGTTTGTGCTGGGCGGCTCCTTCCTTTGGTTTGTTTTTTTTTTTCGAGCGGTGAGTTTCTTCACCGCTCTGTCGTAATGCCCCCAGTGAGCACTTTGATGAAACAGAGCAGCTGGAGAGGCTGGTATCCCAGGAACTGGAGATAGTGAGCTTTTAGCTGAAACCATCTGGGAGGATCCACAATAAAAAGGTGAAGTTTATACGGGCAATGTGTCCTCTGTCACAGCACCGCGGGAGGCATGGTGGTTTGGGGGTCTGGACTTGAGGCGAAATGGTGGGAGGTTCGAATCCCAGACTGGGCTCTACTGGAGGAAGCGGAGCGATGAAATGAGTGGTTTCCAGTCAAAGTCCAGTCTAAGTTTGCTCAGGATCTTTTGGCTTATTAGTGAATTTCACCACAGAGTTGTTTGCCTTGGCAGCAGGGGGGGGGGGCTTATTTTCTGTACTTTGAGGATGAAAATCTCCGCTGACTGGATGAGAATTAGTAGTTTAACCGCAGTTTCAGGTCCCACAGCGTTCAGAGGCAGGCAGCTCTGATCTCCAGCTCTCATGCTGTCTCAGTTCCTGCGGATACAGGCGTCTCCTGCAGGGAGCGCCGTGCCATGCCCGGTCCACCGGTCCAAGGTGGATGGTGGAGCACCTCTGGCCCTGATCAGGCCTGATCAAAGCGGGGCGTTTCGGAGGGTCCCGGCAGGAGAGCGAACCTGGCGCCCCAGGCAGGTCCTAGACAGGAATATCCGCTGCCTTTTTCGTGTGCTTTATGTGGGGCTGTTTGTGTTCTTTTCTCTTGCTTGTTGACAGTGGCCTCGTACTTTGTGTTCTTGCTTTGTACTTTTGCTTTTGAGGCCCGCGATTGTCTTTGCCGCTCCGGTGTCCGGCCCCAGTGCTCCGTTAAACATTCATTCATCTCATTCATGTCTTATTTTCGTCGGCGTAGCTCTGCCGCTCGCCCTTTCCTGTTCTCCCACGCCTGCGGTCCACCTGCGAAGTCCTCCCCTCTGTCTCCCCACATCCAGGCCTCCCGCCCAAGTCGGATGTGCTCATTTCCCCATGCCGGGGTAGCGATCTCGTGGAAGGCCGGGACGGTGCCTTGTTGTTACCATGGTTACGCTGCCCAGTGTCTCAGGTGCCTCCTCCAGCTCGGTGGCCTCGTGTGTCTGATCGGACAGCCAGAATGTGGGGGCAGGCGGGGTTTTGTAGCCTTTGCAGTTAGTTGTAACCCGGTACCTGTCCTTGGGCGCGCACTGACTCCCCTGTGTGGGTGGACACAGTGAAGGACACACGCGGGCAGCACCGGCCTCTCCTATCTCGTCCTCCCTGCGCACATATTTTTCACCTCATCTTCTGTGTGCTGTAAGCAGAAGTGATACGCAAATAAGAAATGATAAGTTTATTCACTCAGTATCGGTCTGGTTCACTGTCATGGTGGTACAGAGTCTGTCTAGGAAGGGTAATAGAAATAGTAATATAATAGGTCCGTACAAGATAATAATACCACTTTCATCCTGGTTTTCAAAGCTTCATCTAATGTGTCCACATACAAAAATTTGTTGGTTTATAAAGCGATTTTACAAACTCTTTAAAGTGATTTTAATGCCGGTTTCCACAGCAGTCTTTGCAAGCCTGGCGATTTGCTGAAGAAACACAGCGCAGCAGAGGAGCGTTCGTTCTGGTCGCTGTTCCTTCTCTGATGGACTTCCTGCTGTCGAGAGTCTGCTTTCTCTCCTTTCATGTCCTCCTGTTTGTTTTTGCCTGTTCTTCCATACATACCTTCCTGTCCTGCCCTCTGATCTGAGCAGGACATACCATAATTGTGAGTGAAAGTGTTTGTTTTGCTGCTTGTGAAGCAGCTTCCTGTTTGCCAGTCAGTTTCTGGGGTTTTTAAAAAGCACCTGTCGTGTAGACTGCAGGGGGCCTAGCAGCTAACAATAAAAGCCGCGGTGTAGGCAAGTTCCGCTGCTGCTCAGGTGGAAATGACCTCGGTGATCGCTGCCAGGCAGGTGAAAGGTGTGGGTCTCCTCTAACTAAAGGGAATGAACATATAGAGAAGGGAAGGTGGCACAGGTGGTGCTTCACAGCTCCTAGTCTCTGGGTTCATGTGGACTTTGCATGTTTTTCTGTGTTTGCGTGGGATTCCACCAGATACCCAAGTTTCCTCCCACTGTCCAAAGGTGTGTGCTCCAGGTAAATTGGTGACTCTTAATGGCTCTGAGTGTGTTTGTGTGTGTGTGATTGCCTTGTAATGGACCATGTTTCACACGCTATGCTTCAAGGATTAGTTGCAGACGACAGTGGTTAAGGGTGATGGATGGATGGATAGATGGATGGATAATGTTTTCCTCCCTTGTTCCCATGCAGTCAGACAAGCACAATGATGAACAAGAAACTCATCTCCTGGGGCCATAAGCTGGTGCGGCGGAGGGGTTTGGACTTCTCGCAGAACGAGACCCGCTTTGCCCGCTGCCTCTCCACCCTGGATCTGGTGGCACTGGGGGTTGGCGCCACTCTGGGTGCCGGGGTCTACGTCCTGGCAGGGGAGGTTGCCCGGGAAAAAGCAGGTCCTGCCATAGTCCTCTGCTTCCTCGTTGCTGCCCTCTCCTCTGTGCTGGCGGGCCTCTGCTACGCCGAGTTCGGTGCCCGTGTGCCCAAGACGGGCTCTGCGTACCTCTACAGCTACGTCACCGTGGGTGAGATCTGGGCCTTCATCACAGGCTGGAACCTCATCCTCTCCTATGTCATTGGTGAGTGACCATGCGATGTCGAAAGTAGGGTGGCCCACAGCATGCTTTCCAGGTGCAGTAGAAGTCCTGCTCGCCTAGTAGTGTGGTGCAGGTCCATCCGAAAGGTCCTCAACCACAGGTCATCCACCAGTGAAGAGCCTGCTCAGAACAGGCCTACTGTGGCTTTTGTCCATTGTATGTCATGATGGTTTCCTCTTCCTGCCCCCCCTGCTCTCCCCCTGCCGCCGACCCTTCAGGAACAGCCAGCGTGGCCCGAGCCTGGAGCTCCACCTTTGACGACCTGGTGGGAAATAATATCTCCAACTTCTTCAGTAACTACATGTCCATCAACATACCTGGGAAGGTGCTGGCTGGGTATCCGGACATCTTTGCCCTCGGCCTGGTCTTGTTGCTCACTGGTGAGCATCTCGTGGGCCAGACGTATCCTGTAAACGTCGTGTCACCCTTCAAATTGAGCAATATATGGCCATTCTGAGATTGTTGCTAACCAAACTGCTGTGGCGCTTCTCCCTTCCGCAGCCCTGCTAGCGTTCGGCGTGAGTGAGTCGGCTCTGGTGAACAAGATCTTCACTGCAATCAACCTGATCGTGCTGAGCTTCATCATCATTTCGGGCTTTATCAAGGGCAACATCCGCAACTGGCAGCTCACGGTGGAGGACTTTACAGATGCAAACAGCACTAATGACCTACAGTGAGTCCCACCAGGGCCTGTGCTGCACAGGAGGAGCAGTCAAGAGTATCGGGGTTTATCGTTGCCGTGGTAATGGTGCCCTGTAGTCCTGCGTTGGGTTTGTGGTCGGTACTTCAGAGCAGTCGGCACGTTTGGGTGCTATTGTGACATTCATCCGTTGAGGTATTTCGGTGTAGCTTAGTTTTCCTTGCCTTCACTTTTTCTCTTAATAAATAAGGCTTTTTCTAACCTTGTCTTGTCCCTTTCAGCTGTGACTTGGGCATTAAGGAGTGACGCATCTCTTCTTCTTCCTCTCAGGTGCACGAGTAACTGTGGATCTGGTGGTTTTGCCCCGTTTGGTTTTAGCGGGATTCTGTCAGGTGCTGCTACCTGCTTCTATGCATTTGTGGGCTTTGACTGTATTGCAACTACAAGTAAGTGTCTCCTTTCTCACACGCCGAGGACCTCGCCTCACATATGTCCTGAACATTGTGCAAAAATTGCGGTGTTTTCCCTCTTCTCTCCCTCCAGGTGAGGAAGCTAAGAACCCCATGCGCTCCATCCCCATTGGCATCGTGGCCTCGCTGCTCATCTGCTTCTTTGCGTACTTTGGTGTGTCAGCAGCGCTCACTCTCATGATGCCCTACTATGCGCTCAACACGAAAAGTCCGCTGCCTCACGCCTTCAAAACGGTGGGCTGGGAACCAGCTCGCTACATCGTGGCCGTCGGCTCGCTCTGCGCCCTTTCCACCAGGTGAACCCCGCGGGGTTGCAGCGGGTTGGGATGTTGGCTCCAGTACTTAAGGGCCAAGACGGTGAAATGAATAAATTATTCCCGTGCGCTGTCTTGGTAACCGCTGCCCCCCCCCCCCCCCCCCCCCCCCCCCCCCCCCCCCCCCCCCCCCCCCCCGCCCCCCCCNGTAACCCCTGCCCCCCCCCCCCCCCCAGTCTTCTGGGATCCATGTTCCCCATGCCCCGCGTGATCTACGCTATGGCGGAGGACGGGCTGCTCTTCCGATTCTTGTCCCGCATGGACAACAGGACCAAGACGCCCCTGCAGGCCACCGTTGTTTCGGGGCTCGTGGCAGGTGGGTGCGACCCTGCGGAGGGTGTCGAGTTCATCCTATGATGACTGTCTCTGTCCAGCGCTCATTGACCTTCCTCTTCACCGATTGCCTCTCTGTCCACCACAGCTGTCATGGCTCTGCTGTTTGACCTGGGTGCCCTGATGGACCTCATGTCCATTGGGACGTTGCTGGCTTATACCTTGGTGGCTGTGTGCGTTCTCATCCTGAGGTAAAGCCGCACATACACACGTGACTGAATGAGTGTGTATGCTTGGGCAGGGTGTATCCTGTCGCACACCCTCTGTTTTCAGGATAGGCTCTGGACCATCACAACCCTGCAGTGGATAAGAGGTTATGAATAATGGATGGATGGATAGATGAAGATACATCCATGAGGGCTTCAATGGTGATTCTCTCCCTGGGTGTGAACAGGTATCAGCCAAGCAGTCTGAGCACATCCAGCACCAGCGGGAAGTTGAAAGATCTGAAGAAGACGGGCATCGCAAATGCCAGCAGCAAGATCAACGGAGACTGTGGAACCAGCGAAGGGCACTTCACCCCTCGCCAGCTTCTGATGCCCGTCTCCAGCTCCCCTACTCAGACCTCGGGCTTCATCGTCTACGTTGCCACTGCCATCATCTGTGAGTTTCCCCATCCTCTTGAGCTCTGCTTCCGTTCGTCCCCCACGAGGCAAACGTTGAATGACGCAGAAAACCCCTATAAACGCAAGCAAGTCATTTTTCCAGTTCCAGCAGTGACCCAGTGAACGCAAACCTTAGACTGCTGTGTCAGGACTCAGCAGAGCCAAACTCAATCATTCTGTTAAATATTAGATTAGAATATTAACAACATTTTGCACGGGAAGTCTTGATGGCTCAACGGCACGTGAGCATGTGTTTCTGTGTAAAACCGGATCATACCAGTCAACCTGAGAAGATACCAGCATCGTTTTCTCGCTAATAAGCTCTTCTGTATGAGCGGAGCAACATCCGCACACGCATGAATATGGAAGTACACGTGTGGAGAGCTGCAGGTGGCCATGTGCTGCAGGCTGTTGCCATGGTGACATCACAGTGCACTCACGGTCCTCTGTCGCCCCCTGCAGCTGTGTTCTTCACCCTGCTGTGCATCGTGCTGGCGCTGTGCGACATGAGGACCCAGCCTATGTGGCTCACCGTGTGCGTAGTGCTGGGGCTGCTCGCCGCCCTGTGCCTGATCGTCATCTGGAGGCAGCCGCAGAGCAAGGAGAAGCTCACCTTCAAGGTACACCTGTTTTGCAAGGTGTTCTCACCTCTCGGGTCGCCCTCACGCCTCTTAGCGCAGTGCCTCTTTCCATGCATTTTAGCATTAAGTTCCACTTTTGTTGTTTAATGACAAACATCCACCACTCAGGTGCCCCTGCTTCCTGTGCTGCCATTGGTCAGTATTTTTGTCAACATCTTCCTGATGATGCAGCTGGACTGGACCACGTGGTGCCGCTTTGCTATCTGGATGACTGTTGGTGAGTGTGTACCCCAGCTAAACTCCCGTTTTGTTTTGTCTCTCTCTAGACTCCAAGTAATCTCTGTGTTTGTAAAGCTCAATCTTCGTCCGTCTGTTTGTTTGTTCTTTATGTAAAACTTTATTTTTAAGCCACTGACTTGAAATTTGGCCCAGTGGTACTTCTCACCCTAAGTGAAGTTCTTCTGGAGTCAAGTTCCTTAAACTAGAAGGCTGCTTACTCTTTTGAAAAGTTAAAATTGAATCTCTGACAAGGTTTGGAGAAACCGGAGTAGTGATGTCACACACACAGCATACATATGCCTTGCTGGCTGGTTGTGTGTGTGTGTGTGTGTGTGTGTGTGTGTGTGAATATCTTAATTGAAGAATAAAAATAATTGACTGGTTTCCACCTCCCTCCAGGTTTCCTAATATACTTCTCCTATGGCATCAAGAATAGTTCAGAGGGCATGAAGAACCCTGTCCAAAGTGATGAGCCTGCCCTGCAAGGGAAGGGCCCCATCTACCAGGCAGGGGCAGAGGGCGAGGTGGAGGTGATTGTCCCCTGACATATTCTCCCTCCCCAGCTACTCCCCCCACCATCATCTACCCATTTTCTCATAAACCATCCAGCATAGATCTCATCATGTGGGTGAATCACGGGGATCCAACAGGATGAGCTAACAGGCTTCACCACTGTCCACGTTTACATTTCCACACATCTGTGGTGGTGACTTCGTGAACTGCATCTCTTACAAACTTCATCTTGTTTTATTTTTTTTTTTAACCTTTATGTTTGCAAGCAAAGCACTGCTGCAGAGAATGCATCCAGCTGTTTTCAGCATGTGATCAGTTGACTGCTGGGGGCTGGAGCGCACCGTGAGGAGGGCAGGTGGGGCAGAACACAGAACAAATGTGCAGTGATTTCCACCCCTTTTGTAAGGGTCCGTTCCTGCTTGTGGTCCTTACAGTATTGACCCCCCCACCTTCATCGCTTGGTACTCCATCTGTTGAAGGACCTTGTACAGTGTTAGCGCCGTTACCAGGTAACCTGTCCACCTGTCAGCTGCTCTAGGCTGTAGTTTAGGTTACGAGTCAGGAAGGTCCAGGGAAGCAGAGTGCATTGTGGATATTCCCTTCCCCCCAGGCGCATCCAAAACTTGAGAAATTTACAGAATTTTCTAATTTCTCATTTCCTGAGAAATAAAGGCTTTAAAAGTCACTATTTTTGAATGTCTATAGATAAAAGTAACACCTTTATTTATATACAGTGGACACTTCTATGTGTATTTTCTGTTAGAGTAGTAAGTATTTATGTGTGGAAAAGACAAATAGAGGCAGAGGCTCGTGCCACGGATCAAAATGGGCGTCTTTCACACTCCAGCACAGATGTTTTATTCTAGCACAAATTTTTTAGTTTAGTTTTAGTTTAGTGCACCTTTGTGTTTTGTTGTGTGAATGCGCAACTGTGGTCCTGTTGGCCACATGGCGTACTGAGCTTTTACTCAGTCCCAGTTTAGTGTGCTCGTGAGACACTAATAATAAGACCTGTGGGTCACCTGTCACGGAGGCCTGTATCTGTGCAGCCCCGACACAGTCACGTGAAACACGAAATGACTTATAGGCACGCGTCCAACACTACTGCTCTTACTGTAAGAGGCTGTGACCCACAGCCCGGTGTACATTCTGCATCTTCTTGCATATAAAAGGCCAAGTCAAACACTGGAACAGGTATTTGGGGGTTCTGTTGAGACATTTCAAAATACACAGTGTTACGCTAAACTGTATTTCTGTTGTGAAAAGTGATACTGCGTAAAATTTTTGTTTCATTCTTCTCGTTAACTGATTATGTACATTTTTATATATAGTCAAGTTTGTTTTGCAAATTGTTACTACTGAATATGTTTGCCAGCAGGGTCAGTTGCTGAAATGTACCCAGTGGGCTTCTGAAGTTCTGAGTTTTAGTCCAGCTTGTGAATTTGTGCCTTTTCCTTAGTCATCCTAATACCAGATAACAGTTTAAACTTTACTGTGTCTTTAGTTTACCTGACAGCTTCCAGGAATTCCTTGAGTTCAGAGTTAGAGGCTGAGTTTTGCCCACCTTAAGCTGACTAGTTCCAGCCAGATTGACAGGATTCAAGTAGGCTGGGGGTGGACTGAATGTCCTGTGGTTCTCTGTCATCCATTGGTGTAACCAGCCACCTCTCAGCCTACAGGATCACCATGAGGTTCACTCCAAGCAGCTACTGTGCTACTGGTCCCGTGTTGTTTTTTTTAGTGGTCTCCCCGCTTTGTGTGTTTGTTTAGAGAACCGTTTACCTTTACACACCAGTCAGCTGTGGGCACCTAGCATCCGTTCTTCTTGAAGCCCCTTTTATAGATTTCACTATTCTTCTAGTTGATGATGTTTCATGCCCAAATTTGTAAATGTACATAAATTGTGTACAGTGATACTTTTTCATTAAAATATCTGAAGTATTTCATGGGCAGCAAATCAGTTTTTTTGTTGGTTATTTTTTTATTTGTCCACACAGTTAAAAGACATTCTTAACTATGGAGAACAGAAGTACAGTATTTATGCCTGTTTGTAACAATGCAAGATCCATTGACAGTATCATACTACTGCGATCTCAGTCAGTTCACAACACACAAAGGCTCTTGTTTACATGCACCACCACGTTTTCCCAGTTCATTTTGGATATGTATTTCAGTATGGTGTTACTGAAATATTTACTGGAAACAAAAGAAAGTTATGACTGACCATTTTTACCATAATAGGGCATTTTTTAGACTCTTCATATTAATCGTGATCTTTTTAAAATATCTGTATATCTAATAAAATGGAAAAATCAAATAAAAAGCATCTTGTTTTTGCTCTACAAACAGAATGTATCCTTGCTTAGCCAGAGGTTATCTGTAATGTTATCAGAATCGTGTTAGTACCCGGATGTGACATTCTAAAATATATAGTTAATCACCTGTTCAATATTAAAATCATGTCACCTTTCTATCATCTTTCTCTTATGGAAGTAACTAGGTTGTTTAAATTTATGTATTTATAACGTTTAAATTGTATGGTTTACAGCTAAAACGGTACAGCGGAACTTTGCAGGAAATTAATAAAGGAAAGGAACGTTTCGCCATTGCAGATTATTGTCACTATCAAAAGAGGTTGTGGGAGAACCACAGTAAGCTGTCAAGGTTGTTATTGGTTAATGAACAGCTAGTGCAAAGAGTTTTACTTTCTCAGTTCATTTTAATAAATATCTGATACGTATGTATGAAATATTTTAACACGTTACAAGTCACAGGCGCTAAGCAGTTATTCTCGTTTATGGTTACTGAGCAACCGCAAGAAACGCCCGCTCACTAATAAAAATACAGTTCCCAGCGGCACCTTTGTCTTTCGCATTTCCGGAACTAAGACCAGCTGATTTCCGGCGTTCTAGGCTAAATACACCGCCGTCAGTGGCGCTTAGTCTGTGTCGGTGTGTTTTAGGGGGAGGAAAAGTGATTTTGCACGGCGGTTGCGTGACACTATAGTCACATTTATGTCGCTTTACTGTGTCACTTTTTTGTTTCGTGTCTTTGTCGTATCGCTTTAGCTGGATTTTAAGCGGGGATAATATCTCAGGCTGTGTTTAGCCTGCGTCCCAGCTGCCGAGCTTTTAGATTTCTACTTCTTCTTCTTCTTCTTCTTCTTCTTCTTCTTATTATTATTATTATTATTATTATTATTATTATTATTATTGATATTATATTAATATATTTACGGGTCTCTTGTTCCCGTGGGAACGTAGCGATAGTTAAACACCGACAGGGCGGGTGCGCGAGAAGGGGATGCGGGTCTCTGCGGGGCCGGTGTCTCTGCGCCTCATCTGAGCTGGAGCCCGTCGCGCCTCGCGCCTCAACCATGACCCCCCAGAGGGACCCCGGAACGGTGAGTCCGCACCTGTGTGTGTGTGTGTATGTGCGTGAGTGCGCTCGCGCTGTCCGTATTCATGTGTTTGCGTCCGTATCCATGTCTGGCTGTCATGATGCTGCTGGTGTGTGTGTGTGTGTGTGTGTGTGTATGTGCGTGAGTGCGCTCGCGCTGTCCGTATTCATGTGTTTGCGTCCGTATCCATGTCTGGCTGTCATGATGCTGCTGGTGTGTGTGTCTGTGTGTGTGTGTGTATGTGCGTGAGTGCGCTCGCGCTGTCCGTATTCATGTGTTTGCGTCCGTATCCATGTCTGGCTGTCATGATGCTGCTGGTGTGTGTGTGTGTGTGTGTGTGTGTATGTGCGTGAGTGCGCTCGCGCTGTCCGTATTCATGTGTTTGCGTCCGTATCCATGTCTGGCTGTCATGATGCTGCTGGTGTGTGTGTGTGTGTGTGTGTGTGTGTGTGTGTGTGTCTTCGCTGAAGAGGAAGTGGGGGCGCGTGTGACTGGGGGGATTTGCAGACGGGGGGGGGGTGAATCAAACGGAATTAAACTGCACACAATGCCTCGTGGATCCTGAACCATCTGCCGTGTTTTTTTTCCCATCTTCATAATTTTCATTGACCTAAATTTTCATACTTGTGAAAAACAGTTCCCTCTGATACTGTACTGCTCACCACCCCCTCCCTCTAATCCCGTTATAAGCCCCCAAGGTGAATTTAGTCTGCCCAAATATGCACTCCCCCTTGAGCAGGGTTAATGCCCCCGGGGTGTCTGCCTTGGGGGTGGTCTGCAGCTATTAATGTCTTCAGGAAATTTGCTCCAAGTCACATAGAGGAGTTGACGTGTTTCCTTTTACTGCTCAGTCTGCTGGTCCACACTGGTGTGACTTGTGATCTCAGGTGAGCGCACCTTTTTATTGATCATATAAACTTTGCCCGCACACTTGTTTTCACGACAGTAAAACTGCTCGCAGAAAAAAACCCACACAGAAATAAAAGCAGATTTGCAGGAAATTAGATGCGGGGGGTGTGTTGGGAAGGAGGTTTCTTGGGGCACCTCTGCCAGGGCCTGGTTCTTGTTGCTGGGGGCTGTGGGGCAGATTTTCTTTGTGTTGGCTGCGTGTTGGAGGGACTGGTGTATCTGTGGCGTCAAACCCAATGGTAACTGGGGGGGGGTCCCACATGTTTATAAACATCCAGTGACACATGCCCAACACTGTCACAACCCCCACCCCAGCTCCTTTGTTGTCGCAGACGATCACGGCACAAGCGGTAACACTTCACTGTCAGTCCTGCCGTGCTGTTTTCTGGGGTATTTACACTGTCTGTTTGCTTTAGTGACTCTTTCCACAACTTGCAACAGATCCTTTGTTTTTCATCTGTTTACACAACTAGATGGTTTAGATGATCCAATTTCAAAGGTAGGTGAGCTGCAGGTGAATTCCTGAGTTCTTGTTTTGTGTGTGTGTGTGTGCGTGTGTGTGCGCACATTGGCTGGGGGATGAACCAAATTCTCAGGTTCTGACGCTGCACAGTGTGAACCTGCAGTTAATGGGGGCAGTCGGGTTCAGGTGTCCACCAGACAGTTGTGCTCCTGCTCCTGGGTGTTAAATTCTCAAGGTCTGACTGTCACAGGTTCAAGTCTGGTGCTTAACACACTTCAACCCCCCACAGTGTTGTCAAGCACTTCTTTGTTTCACTTCTGTTTTGGTCAGGCGTGATGCCCCGATTTCCTGTTCCGCTACATGTGCTGCAGCAGTTTCAAAACCAGTGTGAACTTTCTGCACTTTACCCCAGAAACGCAGGTTGTCCTTGCAGTCACGTCAATATTATTACATTGCTGATATGCAGGCCTGCTAGGTTTAGCCATTAACTGAATGGAGTTGTGACCAAAAGGCTGCTGCTTTAAATTTCTCATTTGAGAGGCACTTATTAGAGTTATTCAGCAAATATCCGCCTCGTAAATGTGTTCAGTACAGCAAGCTGACAGCTTTGGAGACAAGTGTAGCAACATGACATTGTGTGTGCTGAATCTTTTCAGTAAGGTGTATGAGATGTTTCTTCCCTCTCTATTAGTTGAGTTCTTGAGGCTTTGGTTTGGATGACCCCCAGATCTCATTCCTCTACCTCTCACAGTTGGAGTTGCCTGATGTTAAGGAACTTCATGGAAGGGAAAAGCTTGTTTGCCTTCAGAAGCAGTCAAGGAGCAGAGAATAACAGTCCTGCCAAAGCTGTCTTTGTTGGTCTTTGGGGGGCCATCGGCAGGTGGTGTGTGAAGACAAGGGACCTGGTCTATACCAGAAACAACACCTTGTCCCAGCACTGGACACGCACTTACTGATGAGGCTTAGATGTTCGTGTGGGTTGTTGGTGAAGTTGCACCCAGCCCGGTTTTGTCCTTGGTAGAAGAACTTTTCATTTTGTGCCAGAAAGAGACATCGACTTGGTCTGCATGAGGAGTTCAGTCTGAATGCTGGGTCACTGGTTCATTGTGTCAGAGCATCTGCACCATGGAGGGGGAGGTAAGTATCTCTGGCATCTGGGGGGCAAAATGCTGGAAGGCTGTTAAGCCAAAGTTTCCTGCTGGCTCAGACACTGGTGGAGTTTCTAGGTTTTCTTTTTTTTTTTTTTTTCCCCTCATGTGAGATAGAGTACAAGGTACCATGCTCTGGAGGGAGAAAACTATAGCATAATGGCTTTGCCCCCCCCCGCCCCCACAGTTGCTGCCCCAAGGACAGACCTGGGCCATGTATATTTAATGGGAGCTGCTCAGGGCTGTCTGGGACACAGGGACTGCAGCCAGACTCCAGACAAGTGCAGGCGTCTCGTGTCCCCTGCTGCCGGTCAGCCAGCCTCCAGGGAGTGGGCGGGAGGGCTGAAAGTGTGGTGCAGCTGCTCAGCAGACCAGATCTCCTCAGACATGCAGTTCCACATCTAAAGCATCGACATACAGAAATGGAACGGTTGGCCCTTATGTCCAAGTTTGCTCTGGACAGCGTGGAGTGTGTGCTGAAGAATACGCCTGAGCTGCACAACAAGGTTGGATATGTTTAGTGTTTTGTTGAGGTGTGTTTTTCTGTCAAGTGAACTGAAGTTTTTGGTGTGTTCAGGTCTTCATTCCACCCAAGTAGCGAATGCTCTGTGTAGCTGGGTTACATCCTCTCCACCCCTCTGCTCCTTCAGGTGAACCTGCGGCTCATTTTGGTCAGCGGGAAGACTCAAGATTTCACATTCTCTCCTGACGACTCTGCCACAGACATTGCGAAACACGTGTTTGACAACTGGCCTGCTGGTGAGTTACTGTGGGGGGTCCCTGTGGGGGTTCCAGAGCTGGTAATTAGCAGGTGACCAGTTTTCTCAGTGAAGTTCCTCATGTAAACGGGAGGAAGCTTCTGTCATCTGCTGTCTTGAAGCAACACCTTGACCCGTCCTTCTTGTTACCCATGAGATGGGGTTCCTAAAATTGACGTCCTGCTTTTACAGAATCTTTTTAGCTGCTGTTTAACTACTGGCAAGTGCAGCTGATTTGTTTCCACTTTGTTATCCCAAAGCTGTAAAATGGTGACATTTCTGTAGATGTGCTGTATGTTTTCTATGACATTAATCTGCTTGTGTGTGAGGGGTACAGTCGCTTTCCATATGGGTTCTATCACTGTTGGGTTGTGTGTTTCATGGAGGAACTACTGTTTGAACACTGCTCTTCTGCCCCCTGCAGGCTGGGAGGAGGAACAAGTGAGCAGCCCCAGTATCTTGAGGCTCATCTTCCAGGGCAGGTTTCTACATGGCAATGTCACGCTTGGAGGTGGGGCACTTCCTGCCGGTGCACCCATGGTCTCACACACTACACATTGATCCTGACACACTTGGCAGTTCCCTCACCACGTATTCTTTCCAAACAGCACTCAAGCTGCCCCCAGGGAGGACCACAGTCATGCATCTAGTTGCCAGGGAGACCCTGCCAGAGCCCAACTCCAATGGTGAGGCACACAGGGCTGGTTAGGATGTCTTCAAAGGTGTTGCCCTTCTGTTATTATTCCTCCTCTTGACCTGTTTGTTCCTCTGGCCTAGAAAGAAGAAACAAAGATAAGAGTACAGAGAGCAGCTGCTGCTTGCTGCTGTGATGTCTCTCTCCACCACCTCTCCTCTCCTGTGTGCCCTCCCTCTCTGACCTGTTCCACATGTCACACCCAGCTTGGCTTTGTCCCTGATAGACCTCTTTTCACTTTGTGCCAGTAAGCAACTCTCTAGAGCCTGAAATGGAGGCAGGACACCTGGGTCTGTGCACTGAGCTGTTTGGATCACCGTTCTGAATGCTAGCTTGGCTTTCTGGACCACTTTCCCAGTTGTACGAAACTGACCTCCCTCTTCCAAAACGGACTGTGATCATCTAAGTCAATGACTTGCTGCCCAACATGGACAAAGTCAGTTTGCTGGCCTCTATAATGTTCTTACTCCAGGAGTTTTACTTAAATTGGGTTGGCCAGATCTTTCCGGGGCGAGGGAACCACACCTTGTGCAGGGGTCCGGACTGCGGTCGGTTGTGTTCAGCTGCCCCGCAACTCACTGCTGCACCTGTGGCAGGGATGGTGATCCAGTGTGGGGCATGACTTGGGGGGGGGGGGGAATGGGAGAGTGTCACACAAGGGCAGAGCCAGCTGACAGATGGGTTGGGGGGGGGCTCCTAAGGCCTGTATCAGCCCTGTATCTTTTCCAGAGCCTTTCTTCTGTTTGTTTTGCTGCAGCTTTGCATTTCTGACAATGATCCCTGGGATGTGGGGGGGCTGAGTGGCTTTATGCCTGGACCACAGTGCTCTCTGCCCCTTCCTCAAAAGTGCCAGCCCACTGTGTCACTGAGCAATAGGGGCAGTTTGGCACCTTGCCTCAGAAGGAACCAGTCTCTGCTATGCCGGGGGGTGAGCTTGGTCAGCCATCCCTGCTGTATGAATTCCATTTCTCCATTTACTTTTGACATTGTTATTAATGTTAATGTTTTAAAATTGTCTGTGTTGGTTTTTATTGTATATTTAACTTCTAATGCTAAAAAAAATACTTGATCCTTGTTGTTTGGATAAACTGATTTAGTGCCTGCCTGTTTGGGTGTGGGTGGGGAAGGGAATAGCTGGTGTCACACTGCTTTCTGGGAGATGGAGTCTTTGGAGTGTTTGCATCTGCCATTGTCATAGCTATGAAATTGTGGTAGAAATATTACAAGCGCAGAAACTTGGTCTCATTTAGTATTGTCATATAAATTAATAAAGACTATTTAGCCTTGTGCAGGACCCTTTGGAGTGGCAAGTGAGGGGTCTGTTCTGTGCCCAAGATGCTGACATCTGCTTTCCCTGTGCATTACCACAATGCTGTATTTCATGTGCAATGCTGTGGCTGTTTACTCAGATGAGGAGAAGACTTGAAGCATCACTTACTGAGCTGCTTCAGCTGTACATCCCTCTGCTGTCACTTGAGGGAGCTGTTGTGTCACCTGATGAAGACTGATCTGCAGTGCGCTAAAGCTCAGTTGGGCTCCGTTCCTCCTCCCGTCCTCGCTGGATCACAGGCCTGTTTCAGGTTCGGCCTGATGGTTATCAGGGGGACAACGCTGATTTGTTTGCTTTTCATCTCTGATCCATCTACCCTTGTCCTCTTTCTGCAGAGTCCTGCAGTGCATCATCACCCTGTGGACAAATTCATCTTTTCTCCTTCCTTGAAGGTTGACCCCATTCCTTTTAAGCCAACAGTTGGTAAGCTGTGTGGTGCTATGCTTAACTTTATATTGAGTTTTATTTACTCTGTTCCTCAATATCAGTGTGTTTGGCTGCATCTGTTGGGTTGGACCTTTGCTGGCACTCGGAGCCGCCTGACTGGCGGCTTAAGATGGTTGTGACGGGAACTGAACTTCTGACAGGCCTTGCTTTCATTTCTGTAATATCCACTCCCTGTTTCTTTATCAGTGGATGTGTCCTTGGGATCCAGGAGCACTTTGTGTGATTATTTTGTTCCACCTCCTCTGTCTAAAGGCCTGGGGGTGCACATTTTAGCAGCACCTCCCCACTCTCAAAGGCAGAATTGCTCCTGTTTCTCTCATCTTTTACCCTGTTTTGAGAGGGGATTGCTCCAGTTTTCCAGTTGACGTTGGCAGAAGAGTTTGGAAACATGGCACGGATCAGATTTCAGGCTTATTCCAACACAACTCTTGTGCTTAATCACTTTTTCATTTAAACGCACCTACTTGTACTGCCACGTGTCTGACTGCAGGTTCGTGAAGTTTGGTGCCTTGCTGATCTTGGGAAGATAGTGAGAGAAACTGAAGAGCAAATTTTCAAAAAAGTGGACAATGGAAATGCACATGGTGGGTTTTTTTTTAGCAAGCCCCTCCCTTTCCAGAAAACTAGTGTGCATGTTGATAAAATGTCTGTTAGGCTGTAGAGAAGGGGTTATGAACTATTTGTCTCTTTTGCCTCCTGTGGGTTTTAATCTAGTGTTTCTGCACCTTCCCTCCCTCCTCAGCCTGTCTATGGTGCTGATATTAAAACCAGCTGTAAGTGTGTGAGGAGCCTGACACTGACAGGGTGTAAGATCTCACTGTGACTGGCTTGTGTTTCTGGCTGTCTGTGTACCTATAGCTACATGTCACGCATTGAACACGTGCTGTTAGCCACAGATAGTGTGTCGGTCTACCAGCCCCACACAGCAGCTCATGGAACAAAGGGAGAACACACAAGGAGGTGTGTGTGTGTGTGTGTGTGTGTGTGTGTGTGTGTGTGTGTGTGTGTGTGTGTGTGTGTGTGTGTGTGTGTGTGTGTGTGTGAGAGGTAAAATGCAGGTATAATTTTGAGTAACAGAAGCTGATCCTGCAGCTCTTCCTGTACTTCTGCTTAACAGGTAGCTAATGGCATTGAGGCCCTGTAGTTGTACCCAGTTTACACCCCAGAATGTGAGGTGTGGGAATGATTTCAGCAGGAGCGATCAGGTGTAAGTGGGGAATTTAAAACCCGTTCAGGGTGGGGTGCAGCACCATGAGTGTGAATCGGCCAAGTTGAGGTTCTGCCCAAATGGTGCGACTGGCAGAAATGCCTCATGTCCCACTTTGTAACTTGTGATGCCTTTTTTTCAGTGAACTGCATTTGAATATCTACCTGTTGTTCCTGGGACAGCAGGTAGTGTAGTTAGCACCGTACAGTTGAGGGAGCCAGAACATGTAGTAAACGCTTCTCAGTTGTTCACTTGAGCATAATGGGATATATAAGTAACGCTTTGAAGAAAAGCAACAGCTAAACAAAAGTTCATTAAATATTCAGATTAATATGATGTTTTTAAACTGGCTTCTGTTATCTGGTCTAAACTAGAAGCGGCAGGTTTTACGGTGGCTGGTTGTTGCACAATAAGTTTGGGACATTTCCTGAGCTTGTTGTGCAGTGTCACACTGCAAGATGCTGACAACTGAACACATTACTGGAGCCACAAGAGGAAGTCCTCCAGTCTGAAGCCAGCAGTCATCTCTGGCTGAGTCTGCGCTCATTCGCCTCCTTGCTGCTCTTTTCAGAGCTGCCTTTAGCTCTGGCTCTGTAAGTCTTGTTAGGCAATTTGGACTGCCTTGCTAACTGGATATGTTGCCAGATAATGATTGTGAGGTTCTTGTGATGCAACAAGGAGGTGCCATGGTACAGCTGTAAGAGTCGTGACAACAGTGCTGACTGGGCTGGGATCGCAGGTGAACCACTGCTGTGTGTTGCTGCTACATGTCAGTGGGATTCTGTTGTGCTGAAACTTTTCACAAACATGTTTCCTCTTCAGTCTTTCCCTGTTTCTCCCTCCATTTTGTTCTTTCTCAACTTGAAATGCTGCCTGTCACAGTTTGGTACTTGTGACATCATTGAGCTCATAAACACTCGTCTCATTCTGACTGTATCTCATGCACAGAATATGTGGCCTGTAGCTGTGCGAGGGAGTGGTCTGGGATGTGTCTCTGGACTCAGCTCTGTCTACATGACTACACCATGGTGAACGTGTATGTTGCTGGCAGTCTGACCTGCAGAGCCCACTTTTAGTCAAATGGAGTTCCTGCAAGTTCACCAAGTGATGTGGTTGAGTTTGATCGTCCTGGTGCTCCTGTAGTGTGCGTGCATCCAAACAGTTTATAGCCTAAAGGTTCAGCTGGGGGTTGTGGGTGTCGTCACAGCTCTGTGTTTTAGGGATGAGCTGAAGTTGCTGCTCTGGTTGCTGTTCTGCCCAGGTGGACAAACAGAGAAACAGTTTTGAAGAAGGAAAAATAAGTGAAAGAGTGGAGATACGCTGCTCAGCATCTCCCTTTGTCTCAGCCTGGGGGTTGAGCCTCATCTCACTGTAGCCTCTGGCTGTTGCTGCAGGGAGATTTGTGACCGGAACACATCAGTGTGTCCCAGGGAGACGGCGGGACTCTGCAGTGGCCAAGAAACCCAGCTGAAGGTCATTGCTCCCCCCGTTTCTAACTTATCTCCTGCTTGCTTTTCACTCAAGTCACATGTATCACGCAGGTTTTGTTCCTGGTCACTGGCAGTGTTTTTGTGGCTAGCAGCTGGGTGGGCACCACCTGCTTCACCATATCTGCCTTCCAGGCTGTGGTAGGCAAACACAGCAAGAATGTGCAAACTCCACACCACTAGGTGGATTTGACACTGCAAGGCACCAGTGTCACCTCTTGTGCCACCTTGTTGCACCTGACCACGTGCTACTTCTGCAGGTATGTGGTGCTGTAGCAGGTGTTTACTGCCCAGGTGTCTGCAACAGCAGAGACTGAAAGCCAGAGTCTGTGGCTCCAGATGTGTACAAGGTCACTTGGCTGGAGGGGTCTTGCTAGTCTGTTACTGCAGGAGTGGTGAGTTACACTGATTTGTTGAGATGGGATTAGTGGTAAAAACGGTGCTGGTGTCAATATCTGGAAGATGCCTGCTGCACTCATGGTAAAGCAGGACTGGCACAGTAAGTGTGGAGATGCACTTTGGTGAAGCTTCATTAGCAGCTCTCAGACACAACTGCCCCAGGGAGAGTTTCTCTCTGTTTGGGTGTTTTTTTTAAACTAAACCCTTATCCCTATGCAGGGCTCCCTGTTTTTCTAAGCTTCTCTCAGATTCCTGCTGTCAGGAACAAACTTTTTTGGTCCTCCTGCATGTTTTTCCTAAGTGCTGAACAGGCCTTGGCAGCCCTGAGCTGGCGCCAGATGGGCTCAGTACGGCCCATATCTCTGGCCTGTGGAGCACTGCTGAGCTGGACACCCCTGCAAGTGACCAACCTCAGCTGCTGTGGTGAGTCAAGCATGACCTGGGCCTCAGCTGGATGAGAGCTGGAAATGGGTTCATAGCCCCCTTTTAATCACAGCTGCTTGAAACGCTGGGAATTACAGGGGTTTTTTGACTTCCTCTTTGAACAATAACATTGATTAAATAGTGGAGGAGGAATGACTGCTCTCATGTCTCAACAAGGACTCTTCTCCTCATGGCGGTCAGTGCTGTTTTATAGGATGACAACATGCTGGAGGCACTCATACTCCCCTGATTTCCCATCAGGCCTCAGGGTGACTGGCAGCTCATCTTCACTCCCCCCAGGCTGTTGAGGATGGTACTGAGGCAACAGGAGTCACCTGCCAGAACGATCTGCATTCCTGACCAAGGAAAGAATGTAGCAGCAGAAAGAGCCACGTCCCTCTTTTTATTTTAATAAACAGGCCACATTCCTCCCCTTGACTTTGCCCGAGTGGGACACAGGGTCCAGGCTTGCAGAAACACACGCGTCCTGGCAGGCCCAAATCCCACAGGGAGCGTAACTGCTGCAGTTTTCGGTGGCCGTGTGGTTGGGGACGGACGCCACCGTGCACAAAGCGTCGCCGTTTAGCACACAGGTCTGCAGTTTGGAGGAAATGTTTCTTTATGACGCATCAGACTCTGCATGACCAGTAGCGGTTCAGTTTCAGATGTCATGGTCCGTGACAGCAGTTTGGTCCCCTGGCCCCGGCCTGTCCTTGCTCTGCTCACCAAGGGGCCAGTTTGAGTCAATGTGGACTGTGCTCATCAGCTTTTCTATAGACTGTAAGACAATTGAAAACATGATGCTAAATTTAAAACTGATACATGGAAAAACAATAGTCTTGTGACTGACATTAAAGAAAAAAATGGAAAACCTGACCTCGAGTCTAAGGTCTACACAACCAGGTAAAATGGAAAAGCTTGGTAGCTCCACCACCTGCATCTGCCTTTACATATATAGGAAGCCACCTTTAGGTGTGGTTGTAGGGTCCTGATCTGGACTGTGCGAGGCCCACGTGACTCATTAGCTGACATGCTGCAATGTGACTTGATGCTTTGGGGACAGAGTTTCTGGGCACCATTATGCAGACAATCCCCAGGTGACACCTTGTGCTGGGAGTGTTTACTGAGGTCTTGTCTCATAACAGACAGGAATCTGCTTTAGCTTTGTCCTGGGGGTCTGATTGTTCCCACATGTCTGGACCTTGGCAGTTCCACCCACAGCTCTGCTGCTGGTCCTAAATCAGCTTTTTGCTGTGTGGATGGAGGCTTCTGGGACACATTCCAGGTGATAAATCTGCATTGCGTCCCTCCTCTTTAGAGATGGAAACCACAACAGAGGACTGTGTCCTGTACCTGGTCATCACTGCACCTCCCATCCTACTTGCCCACTTTCCCTGCTATGCCCCCCCCCCACTCCTCTAGGGGTGTTAAAAAACACAGGAAGGTCCGGAGTCACTTTCTCTGCACACCTTTTAATTGTTGCTGGTTGAGATAAAGCTACGACACGTCTGCGGTCCTGACTGGATCTGTTTTCTTACTGCGCTCATTTCTTCCCCTTTTCTTAGGAAGAAATTCTTATTTATTGCTGTAGGCAGAGAAAGATGACCGCCTAGGCTGTGTTTTCCATTAGTTCCCCCCTGAGACACGCATGTAGAAATGGACAGATGGGGTTTTCATCAGGTTGCACTACGTTGTCGCAGAGGCCCTGAGCAGCACAGCGCCACCTGCAGGCTCTGCGTGCGCAAACTCCCTGGACGAAGGTGTCAGTTTAATAACAAATAAGGATGATCAAAACAGCTTGTGAAGACTTGGTGACATGCCAGGGCTTCAGCAGGGGACGGTACCCCGCTGTCCCGCTTCACACCAACCCCCTGGAATGCTGGGAACGTGCGGCTTTAAAGCGCAGCTGTACAGTTTAAAGCAGAGGGGTCAGGGCTCAGCGCCGGACACAGGAAAGCATTGTGTGCAGTGCCGACGCTTTGGTGCCGTCCAGGTTCCCAGATAAAACGCCGTTTGTGGCCCCTCGGGCGGGGTGACCCTCCCCGTGGCCTCGCTGGAGGGTAGCCGGGTGCGTGGGGGGGGCTGCGTTTCCCCCTCCTGCCATGGCTGATAAAGAGGGACTCGTTCTCATCCCTGACCTGTTTTTCCAGTTTATCTCTCTTCCCTCCTGTCTGCTGCCATGGGGCGAGGAAGCCGGAGCCGCCGGCGACCGGGGCAGCTGACCGAACCACACGCTGCATGTTTCATAGAGCACTTCTCAGCAAGATGAGCTGCTGTTTGCATGTCTGACGTCTGTAACTCAAGATTTTAC
This sequence comes from Arapaima gigas, assembly GCA_900497675.1. Taxonomy (NCBI): domain Eukaryota; kingdom Metazoa; phylum Chordata; class Actinopteri; order Osteoglossiformes; family Osteoglossidae; genus Arapaima; species Arapaima gigas. Next base: position 235,320 of record UFQX01000859.1, on the reverse strand, counting down.
CTTGATTCTCGCTGTAATGCTAAAAAATGATTCCCTGCATTTCACAGCACATGCAGTTTACACCCACTTTTAATAACCTAGGGAGCTCACTTAACTCCTCCAGTGTTTTTGCTTTCCTTAAGTTAATCTGTTGAAGAACATCAGTCCCCTGCTGCCACTCGCACGCTGACCAAAAAGAGCGGCTGTGATCACACACCCTCCTTCCCTGGGCCTGGGAGGGGATTGTAAACAGGCTAATAAAACAGGAATGAGGCAGATAAAGCGCACAAGGGGAAAACTACTGGAAGCTGAACCGGACGACAGCGCAACTCTTGATCTCCTCCACAAGGAGCTGGCAGAAGCTCTGAAATGACTGATTCTACATGTAAGGTCTTTATTACAGCTTCTTTGCCTGCAAGTCGGGTCATCAAGGAGGGGTGTGGTTATGAAAAGGCTCCTCCCCCAGCTCACCTGCACACAGTCCAGTTACTGGATCCCCCCATAGTCCTGTCAGCACTGAATGAGAGGTGAACACTTAGATACTAATCACACATCAGTACACGGTCTGGAGGGCACAAGGGGACAGTGAGCTCAGCCTCGTGTGTGCGTGCGTGCGAGAGAGAGCGTACAAGACCAGAAGTCAAACATCTACCAAAAAGGAAGAGTTCAAGCTGCTCAGGAAAAAGTTGGTGTGTTTAGGTGTCTTCTTTCTGGGGAAGGTGGGGCTTTGAGGCCCACAGATGCCTGTGGGTTTGGAGTGTGATGGGTCTGCAGGAGCGGCTCTGTACCTGACACGCTCTCACATGCCTGCCGCTGTGGGTGAAGTTCTGTGGGGGCTGGTGCTATAGCACCCTCACCTGCGTGCTCCCTCACCCAGAGGGCTCTGGTTGGCGATGATCAAATTAGCGTAATACAGACTAGGACTAATACTGGGGCTCTGCTGGTGCTAATGGTTTGGACCCCTGCTGAGTGCTTTGAGTGGGGGAACAGCTGCTGCTCTGTGCTCTGGGTGGGCAGACTGCCCAGTAGCTGGTTTCCAGCTGGATTCCTGCGCTTAAGGAGTTTTTACTGCTCAGCCTCAGGCCCCGAAGGAGCAGCACAACAAAGGAAAAATGCAGAGCGGCTCTAACAGTCGGACTGTAACGTGCCGATTGCTTCTTTCCACCGCAAACCCCCGTTTCCTCAAGTGTAAACGTGTTGATCTGCTCCGTCATTAAAGCTCTGCTTTTCAAAGCTTCCTGTCTTTGTGCTGTAAGGAGCTGCAGCAGAGAACAAGGTAGTATGGCCGGGGGGGGGGGGGTCAGTGGCTACGATGAACATGCCAAAACACACGCAAACCTGTGCCAATGTACACAGACACACAGGTCCTGGCGTGGAGACCTTCACTTCCTCCTCTGCTGCAAAAGGTGAACCTGGGCCCTCGCAGGTTTACACAAGCGGGACTGTGGGGGCAGAGCCGATTCCCCCCCACGTCGCGGTCCCCGACCCCCCCGGTTCTGCATCAGGCAGCTTCAAGAGCAGCGACACACAGTAATAAAGTTGTGATTTAATATTTCCTACAATACATTTTAGTTTTATTAACATTATTATTGCATTGCTGTATGTAATAGTTTATTTTTACTGTTTTTTTTATATTTTATAATGTCCTATCCTATCCTACAAGGTCTGTCCATTTAGTCTGAGCAGCTGCTCTCCCAGGGCAGTCACTGGTCAGGAGTCCATCCCGGAGCCACAGGGTGTAAAACGGTACGCACTGGACGTGTAAAGTGTAACTCTGCTAAGCCCCAGTTAAAGAGGTTGCAGGTTTAAATAATGATGAAATAAACAGCTTAAATGTCACACTTTAGGTAAAGATGATACAATTGTTTTAGGCCAGAGTTTTTTGAAAACAGCTGATTCTTGTGCAACCAAGTCAGCTGCTCCCAATTTGGGCAACGGATAGTCGTCACAGAAACGTCACGTTCGGGGCTCCGCTGGGCCTCCAGCACGTCACGTGCTGCTGCTTCTTCTGTCCCTCAAGAAGGGGCTGTTGCTGTGCCTGTCCCCCCTCCTGTCCACAGTCTCCGTCTGTCCTCGCTCGAGCTGCGGGACGCAGGTGACCGCGCTCCTCCTCCTCCTGGAAGCGGAGATTTCCACCAGAGCAGGACAAGCTGAGCAGAAGAGCTGCTTTTGCCTTCAGTGATGAGTGTTTTTCTAATTGGTGACGACTTTCCACACTTTGTGTTTGGATTCTTTGACTCCCCAGCCGTCATTCCTGGGTGAACATTTTGGCAGAGAGCCGTGGGACGAGTGTGAGGACTGACTGGACTGAGTGACGTGCTCATGGTAAAGTGTGAGGTCAATGCAACCCCCCCCCCCCCCACTCAGAGTAACCATTCCAGTCAAGGGGCTGCGGTTTCTCCCCCTTTTCATGCCTCCTCTGGAACATTCCACACCATTCCTCACTTAGGCCTCTCCTTCTTGTGCCGCCCTGGTGGCTTCTGGGGGAGACTGGTCTCTGTGCATTCACATTCCGTGTGTGTGTGTGTGTGTGTGTGTGTGTGTGTGTGTGTGTGTGTGTGTGTGTGTGTGTGTGTGTGTGTGTGTGTGTGGTGGGGGGGGGTCAGGTCTGCCACTGCAGACACCACAGGAATGCACCACAGACCTGCCCTGATGCTTGTGGCCACACCCCTCCCTGCCACTGTCCTCTACCTGTCTCAGGTGAGTGGTCTCTAGTGTCCATGACGACTGGAGAAGATGCAGGTAAACACACACGTGGGCTGTGTGCTCAGTCCAGCGTCGCTGTGCCCACGTCACAACCACGGGGGGTGGATCACACCCCTGTTTACCAGACCTGCCACTCCCATTTGACACGCGGTGCTGAGATAGCCTGCTGTGTTTTTTTTTTTTTTTTTTTTTTACACCGTTTCTCCGCCGAGTCTCCTGACTCCCAGGTACTGTTCCACCCCCACCCCGACCTGCTGCTATTTAACTTCGCAGCTTTCAGTGTCTTTCAGCGCGCGCGTTACCACCCTTCAGTCACAGTCGAGGCTCCAAATAATAATAATAATAATAATAATAATAATAACGACGACGACGATGTGCCGCGTGGGCTGTCGGAAGGGGCGGCTCGTGCAGCCTCTGTGTCTGTGACGCCCGTGAGCGCGAGGCTGCCGCAGCTCCTCGCGCGACGTGACGTTCGGGGACGGGTGGAGGCTCGAGAGCGGCGGGTTCGGTTCGGCTCGGTTCGGTTCGGCTCGGGTGGATTCACAGAGAACCAGAGCGGCGGGATGCGGGGGTCTCGCCCGGGGAGATGAGGGGAGCCGCCCGAGAGGAGTCCGCCGAGGGGCGTCACGCGCGCGCTTTGTGGACGTCGTTTCGCTGAGGTAAAACGGCACCTTTTCCTCCCTCACTGACTCCCCGCTGTTCTGTTTCTCTCACTTGTTTTTACTCGGTATGAGCACGAGACGGACCTGCTCCCGCACCGGCTCGAGTTTTACACGTAAATAATCATTTCATAAGTAAACACGAACACATGGAGATGGAGCGAGAGGGTGAGCAGCGGTCTAACCGCGTTCATTCTGGCTCTTCGTGGGTCCACAGGTGGGTATGAGCTCACCTCCCGGACAGGTGCGTGCAGATTGGGGACAGGGTTGCTGGTTCAAATCCCAACATGGCAGAAGCTTCAGTTGAGGTTGAAGTTCTAGCTGTATAACCTGGTAAATGTTTTGTAGGGGTGTATCTGATTCGGACAAATGTGTGCATTGACTGCCATTGATTCCTGCCTACAGAGAGACACGTGGGGGGTAACCAAGACCGTAAGATCAAACCATGGTGCTGAAGTGCTCTGACTGAGGAGCAGTTAGAGCAGTTAAAAATGAAATGAGCTCCATGGTGGGGATTTTACTGTCATCTTCGGCGAGTGCCACATCAACGCGACATTGTCAGATCACACGGCCAAGCAGAATCTATGCAAAGGCAGATGTTTGTTGAGTGAGCTGCATAAAGGTGTTTAGGTGGGAGGTTTTGGACGGTGGGGGACAGTATTGTGACGTGCTGAAATGTAAAAGGATAATGTACTTCATATCCACACTTACCTGCTGTGATGTCTGCCCTGTCCTGCAGTGATCGCTGAACTTTCAGAACCTCCTTTCAACGCCTGCAGGACAATGCGAGTCTGTGCCTTATCTTGTCAATATGATAAGAAGCATAACAGTGGTACCTTACTGGGTGGAAGCTGCTCAGATACCGAGGCTTCTGCTCTCAGCTTTGAGCTGAGTTAGTGAATTTGTGCAGCAGCCCTACCTATGTTTACAGAACAGATACCCAGCAGCTGCACCCACACGCGGCACAAAGGGCATTACCATCCAGACCAGCTCCTCCCCGTGAGCCTTCGTGTGGGTTCACCACCGCCTGGGGGTTAGCAGGTTCTCAGTCTGAGAGTGAGGCTCTCGCGACACCCTGTCTCTGCTTGTTCTGTTCCCTCTCTCACTCCTGGGGGGCCTGAGGGTCCAGACTATCAGAGCTTTTCATGCTTCTCTGGTGTCTGACTAACTCCACACACACACACACACACACACACACACACACACACAACAGTAATTAATAGCTGGATGCTGCCAAACTCCTCCTTAGCCCAGGGCACATTCAGAAAGAGAAGACGCCGCACCCTTCTTACTGTTACACACCTGAGGCTTCCAAATTCTCAGACACACATCTTCTGGCATTTACAAACATTCTTCCTCGCAGATACATGCAAACACAAATGGTGACCTGCACAAACACTGGCCTTAAACACTTCCACACACACACACACACACACACACACACTAATACCAAAAAAATGTACACATCTGTGCTGCACAAATCAACAACCCATTTTGTTTCCCAAAAGGAGGACCAGCTTCGGCATCTACGTTCCCTTTTACCTCACCACTTTCTCGGATATTCACTGTCACTCTGGCCAAGACTCGGTCCCTGGGCAAAAAACACCTCCTCAAGCTCAAGTTTTATGGTTCATGCTTGTAGGCCATTTGAGGGTGAACTGAAAGCCAACAAGAGGCCAGAAAGGGGCATGAATAAAAAGTGAACAAGAGCTGCTTTGTTGCCCCAGGAGGACATGAAAGGGACACAAGAGATTGAGACCTGCACCGTAACACAAGACCGTGGCGGAAAATTCCGTACATATCCGTGGCATCTCACCTGAATGTTCACCTGCTGCGGGGGCACACAGATGTGGTGGAAAGAGGTGTGTGTGTGTGTGTGTGTGTGTGTACGCGCTCAGGGGTGTATGTTCTCTGGCTGTTACTCGTGTTGTGACTGCCCCCCTGTGGACATGGCGTGCACCAGAGATACTGTCTGACGGTCGTGTGTGTTGCTTTTAAAGGTGCTGTTTTTACGTCAGCTACTTGCTGCGTGAAGATCAACATTCTGTCCTCTGTCGTTACAGGTTGTCGTCCACCCAGCCATGATGCCAAGACTGCGAATCACTGTCTTCTCATCCCCAGTCCTGTTGCTTCTGCTGCTGATCCCCCCTTCGTTGTCTTCATCTCAAGAACCTCCTGTTGCACACAACGCTCATCTGCCCTCCCTGGTGGCACATGCCCCTCGGTCCCTCTCCCGCTCCCACTTTAGTGCTCAAGCCCAGCTGGACTTCACTACCCACTGCAATGCCAGCTGCTTCCACAGGGAGCCCAGCCTGGAGGAGCTGACGGAGCAGCTAGCGTTTGAGACTCTCTACTCTGACGGCTCACGCACCCTCACCACTGTAGACCTAGAGGATGATGAAAAGGACGTTTGGCCTCCTACCAGAAGGAGGCGCTCGGTGCCTGTCAAACAACGCCAGAGGCGTAAGAGACAGATCTACGGGGCTGACGGCCGCTTCAACATCCGAGGTGAGAAATTCCTGCTGGACTACCCTTTCTCCACGGCAGTGCGCATTTCCACGGGCTGTACAGGCGTCCTGGTGTCACCTCGCCACGTTCTAACTGCAGCCCACTGTGTGCACAACGGGAAGGATTACGTGAAAGGCGCCCGCAAGCTGAGGGTGGGCTTTCTGACCCCACTTTCGTCCAATAGGACCGGCACTGGGAAACTGCCCCCTAGGAAGCCCCAGGTGCGCTGGGTATATGTCCAACGGACTCATGTCCCCAAAGGCTGGACCCGTCCCCAGGAGGTCAGTATGGACTTTGACTATGCCCTGTTGGAGCTGCGATCCCCTCACCGCCGTCCTTTCATGCGCCTCTCGGTGGCACCCCCCTCCAATGAAATAGCCGGGCGACGCGTCCACTTCTCTGGGTTCGACAGCGACAGGCCAGGGGAGCTGGTTTACCGCTTCTGCCCTGTGGAGGACGAGTCCAACGACCTCATCTACCAGCACTGCGACGCGCGGCCGGGGGCCAGCGGCTCGGGGGTGTACGGCCGCGTGTGGGACGCGGCGGTGGAGCGCTGGGAACGAAAGGTCATCGGCATCTTCTCCGGGCATCAGTGGCTGGAGATCAACGGGGAGAACCGCGATTTCAACGTGGCCGTGCGATTCACCCCGCAAAAGTTTGCCCAGATCTGCTACTGGGTGCACAGGAACCGCGTGGACTGCAGTCAGGACTGAGGGGGGGTCGAGGTGCTGCTTTTGGACCTGGGGGGCAGGATGTGGACCTTCACTGTAGGGCTGAAATTCTGCACTCAGTTTTTCTTGATGCAGGAAGAGGACGGTAGGATCCCTTATGGAAATCCAGCTCAGTGATCGGGATGGGAACAGTTGTGCGTGGTGTCGGGTTGGTGTGTTTTCTGCTCAGTGCTTCACTCTTTCCGTCGCACATTATCTCTGTGGAGCACTTGGCTCACCCGTGTTTTCACTGTGTCCTGTCAGCAACTGTATGTCTACATCAGACTGCTCTGCCTGCTAGTCTCACGGCAGCTCTTAAAAGCACTTTCTCTGTGTGTGTGTGTGTGTGTGTGTAAGGTAAACCAATGCAATAATATAGAAGTCAGTACATGTGCAGCATAATACGAAATACATTAGTTGTGCCCTTAATACGAAATTAGCACAGGAAAACTGTATTTTTATGGAAACCAAATATAAAATAGTTTAAAATATGGTACATTCTTCTGACAAATTACTCAAAAGGGCTAAAAAAGTGTGACTCACAGCTTTTTGTGTAAGTAACATATTGTGTAAGTGAGGATAATGTCACCTTTTTCGGGGCTCTGGGGCGTTCTCTTTGTGTGAAAGCAGTGGACCACACAGGGAGCAGGAGTGTGGCAAGTGGACTGTCAGGAGAGGCTCTGGTGTTACCTGGTGGATCCAGCTAGCAGAATAACAGCCTGGTCATTTCGAACACGAAGTCTTACAACAACAACAACAACAACAACAACAACAACAATATCCAGCCGTACAAACTGGGTATTACAAATGTGCCGTGTGGTCCCAGTCCTGCCCGGCTGTGTGGAAGTGCAGCACCACGTTCCAGCTGCAAACATCTGCTAACTTCACAAGTATTTTATTTTGAAAATCCTTTTCTATTTTTTAATAAAGAAACTCAGCGCCTGTCTCATCCAGAGTGTTTTTTTCAGGAAGTGACAGTGACGGTGACATACAACACATTATCATATTTGTACATTTGATATATTTTTAATAGGACGAGATGATCAAACGAGCTGAATGGATGAAAGGTGACTGAATAACTCAGCTCGGTTAACGTCTCTGTTGTCGCTGCAGGAACCACGATCGTGCCTCTCAGCCTGGACTCACGCAGAAGGAACGGCGGTTAAATAACGGTTGATGACAGTAAGAGCGACGAAGTACGATAAGATCCAGAGCAAATCAACTGGAATTAATCATCTTCGCTGCATTTTTTTTTTTTTTTTTTACAAAAAGTCCTTAAGCGCGAAGTTTGTTACCGGCTTGTTTAGTCACTGACAGGCGTTGCGTCTCCTGCCCACGCCACCCGGCTTTGACGTAAGCACGTATCGCTTGTATTGCGCCAATAGTGACGCGAGCGCCTCTGATTGCGGCACGCCCACCTTTGACGTAAGCACGTCGGGCGTGTAGTGCGTGCGGAGGGAGTGGTCGGTCTCTTCATCATGGCGGCGACCATAGACAGCAGTAGCGCTGGAGCCGCGAACAAGAAGAAGCACCTCGGCATCCCCGAGGCGGTGTTTGTGGTGGGTGGAACGCGCGGAACACTCTGCTGGGTCGCTCTTCATTCCACTCGCGAGAAGTTCGTTCTCCGAATCGCGACGACTGAGCACGGAGGCGGCGTGTCGCGGCTCGCCGGCGGACGCGTCCTTTTAAGGCGGTTTGAAGGCGCACCGGGGCGGGGGGGGTCCGCGCTCACACCGTGACGTTTTTGTAGAAAAACAGCGTTATTCGCCGCGTCGCCCCGGCATTTGGTGGATATTTGTATGAAAGACCGTTGACTCTGTTTTACCCCCTCGGACGCGTGAAGAAGCGGCACACTTGAGGGTCGTTCTGGGCCTGCAGGTTAAACCGCACCGCTTGACTCTCGTGGGCGCCTGAAACCCCGGTAGCAGCCGGTCTGTTTCAATGAAACACCGTGTCTGACTGTGGCAAAACCACGGCCCCATCAGGCTCTGCTGCTCAGCTGACATTAGTCACTCCACGACTTCCAGTAGCCAACGCCTGACCAGCAGGGGGCGCAGTGGTTATAGTCACCACCTTACACTCAAAGGACCTGGTCCCTAGTCCTCGTGTAGCTGTCCTCTTGGTCAAAGTACTGACCCTGAATCATTACAGTACAAATGACCTGGCGGCATAAGCGCGTGTGTCTGACAAGTGCACCCTGAGTCTCTGCCCCCTAAACAGCACAAGACTAGAATAAATTGCCCCGTGTGAAAAATAACTGGGGAATCAAGTCTACGTGAAAAGGTCACTTTCACCACTGATGCAGCCGGTGAGGTAAACAGCCCTTCTGGTGTCACGTGAGAAACCGTCGCAGTCAATAAAAGCACGTTGACTTGATGAAATCACCGGACGTCTCAGAAACAGATGGAATAAAGGGAAAAAATCTTCGTTGAACAGTTTGCTTCTGTCTAATATTTTTATTAACTTTTGAGTTACTGTAGACTTTATTGAAAAGGGCCGTAAAAGCGCATCGCCCGCCACAAACTCCTGTTAAATACAGATTGTAAGTCTAGTTACTCGTGACCAACACTGACGAATTCCACTCGCAGGCTGTAAACACAGTGCAAGTGAGTTGAATTACGACGGCTGCGTTCGACTCCTGTGTGTTGGCTGGGTGTGCAAATGCAGGACGTGTTTACTGGGCTGTATTTAGACACTTTTAGAAAATAGGTAAGTGAAGAAAACGCGACTGAAAACACTGGAAATTGTATGTCGACTGAGGATAAGGAGCAGCCGGGGAAAAACCGCCCCAGCTGGTACCTCTTGTCCGTTTCTAGGCGTGAAGTGTTGAGACCACGGTCAGACTGTGGGGTCATTTCTGCAGGAGGATGTGGACTCGTTCATGAAGCAGCCAGGCAACGACACGGCCGACGCGGTGCTCAGGAGGCTGGACGAGCAGTACCAGAAGTACAAGTACATGGAAGTGAACCTGGCCCAGAAGAAGCTGAGGTAGAGCATGGGCTGGTGTGGTGCGGTGCTTCACCGCGGCAGAACTGATGTTTCTAATGGCTGATCAGTCAGACCCAGTCTTGTGCTGCATGAACTGTGGCTTCCGAGTGAGGAAACCCCAGCGGTAGAAACAGAGATTCCAGACACAGGTGATCTGGCCACCAATCGCGCTTCTCCTCTTTTCAGGTTGAAAAACCAGATCCCGCAGATTAAGCAGACGCTGGAGATCTTAAAGCACATGCAGAAGAAAAAGGTACGGAGGAGGGCTGTTGGTTTGTGGTCCCTCTGGTGCATCTCCCACCTTGCTGTCCTCTCACTGGCACGTTCTCTCTCCAGGACAGCACAGACCCCATGGAGACCCACTTCCTCCTGGCAGACAACGTGTACTGCAGGGCCTCGGTGCCCCCCACGGACAAAGTGTGCCTGTGGCTGGGGGTGAGTCTGCAGGGTTCTTGTCACATAGTCCCGGCTTATAACACATCCACACATCAGTGCATTTACACACAACGTAACACGTTTGCGTCGCTAGTTCCTCACGTCGGCGAATCTCCGGCCGTCGTGTTGCCGGCTGCTCCGTCGCCTGCGTGGTGGGCGCTGACGTTCGGGCTCGTGCGGCTTGTTTTTGAAGTGTGTAGACCTGGGAAATCGTCACGACAGCGACACTAACGTGCTGAACATGGGTGGAAGTTCATCCCCACTTTTGAGAAGGAGATTGTCTTCACGTCGGAGGGGTCTTTCTTCAGGCGACTCGCGGTGTTTTGCCAGCTCTGAATCCAGACACCCACATGTGCGGCACTTTCACTTCAGGACCTTCAGGCTCGAGGTCTCCCGCAGTTGAGCGGAGTGACACAAAATGCCTCTTCATGTTGGATTTTCTGAACGCAGCAGTTAATTCACTGCAGATTAGACATAATTTGAAACCCGGTTGCTTCACGAAGACAAACTGGTCTGTCTGTTCAGGCTGGGATGAACGGTTTATGTCCTTTTCTCCTCCCGTCCATTTTCCCCATGTGTGATTTTCTTGTCAGTCAGCTGATCCGGACGGAACGTAAACCGTCTGATTGCAAGTGAGGTTTTAAAACGGAGGGTGTAGCCGCTCGCCAGCAGCAGCGGAAACGCCTCTGGCCACAGCTGGAGGCCCCCCAGCCCACGTCTGAAGGCAGTTGATGGTGAATTATATATAGATCAGCTACGGAGCGAGTTGTTATTACTATCTGGGGATCCAGGTAAAATCTGGGAAAGGTTCCCAACCTCTGAATTAGCTGCTAAATAACAACAGTGCAACAGAAACAAATCCGCTCCTACCGGGCCGGCGGTTCTGCTCCTGCTCTGAGCGGGTCGTCCAGCTCACGGCTGCCCGCCTCTGACGCGCTGCTCCTGTTCCAGGCCAACGTGATGCTGGAGTACGACATTGACGACGCGCAGGCCCTGCTGGAGAAGAACCTCAGCACGGCCTCCCGAAACCTGGACACCCTGGAAGATGACCTGGACTTCCTACGAGACCAGTTCACCACGACAGAAGTCAGTATCCTTCCAAGCTGCCGGGGCAGCTGAGCTGCAGGGTTTACCGTCACGTGTCCAGCACGAGACCGCCGAGGAACATCACGCTGCTTTGGTTTCCCTGTCTGCGCATTCGGTATTTATTTTTCTCATGCCGTCTTAAAATGGCGACGTGAGAGAAGGGTGAAAAACAGGAAGGTCTGGCGCTTTGTGGGGGACTTTGCTGTTCTGCGGTTTAGTCCTGGTCTTTGCCCTCAGCCTCTCTGTTGTGGTGGATATTTTTGCGGGAAGAGTTTTGGGTGAAGTTAGAGGCTGCAGCACCTGGCAGCTCGTGAGGTCAGATTGACCCCCTGCCGCGTGCTGCTTCCCTGTGGCAACGTCAGGACTTTCGCCGTATGGCGGTCGACACAAAAACCCCTTAACACGATTTCCTGCAGATATGGCCCGTGTTTACAACTGGGACGTCAAGAGGAGGAGTCAAACCAACGCCTCCAAACCTGCTAACAAGTCTTAAATGCCATGAAATTACATTTCCCCTCCACACACACACACACACACACACACACACACACACACTTGTTTACCTCCCATTCTGTCACTAGTTCAAGTTGTTTTGATTTATTTTTTTAATGTGTTTTCAAAATTAAAAAAGACTTAATTTAAATGTACTCAGCTGCAGATTACACTGGGCTAAAATATCTCTCCAGTTTGGGACTATTTATTTTTATATTTTTACATTTGTTCTGTTGATGGGTTTTAGTACAGTGTGGCCCTGTGAAGTGGGACGACTGTCTCGCTTCGGGTAGCGCAGTGGCCCTGGGGGGGTCAAACCTGACATGCTGTATCGCTGTATCTGTCCACCTCGGGCTGCCATGTTTGTTCTGTTTTGTCATTAAATACTGCAAACAAAGACAGATCCTGTCAGAACGACACACTGCTGAGCGTGTGCTGTGCTGTCATTGGCGTGTGTGTGTGTGCGCGCGTGAGGTGTGATGTAGATAATGCCGTCGGGCTGACTTACTACACGTCTTCTACTCGTCTTTGGACTGTGGGATGAAGGGGGACTGAGCGGATGTGCACGTACAGCCGGGGCTGCTGAAGCAGTTCCGCTCTAGTGAGGTAAACTGAGCCCTTGTGGCATCACGTCAAACCGTCAGACTGAACAGTTATCATCCGTTGTCTGGAACCACTGGATTCCGTGCAGCTGCTGGACTCTTGATGCCCTCAAGTAGTTCAGTGGTTTAGGTTGTTCCTGTAGCTCATCTTCTCAGTTGTTCTCAGCAGAGCTGCCGATGAGTCGGTTTAGCTTTTGCCGTCAAGCTAATGAATTAGTTAAGGAACATTTTTCTTTTTCTGAATATTAGTTCATGTCTAAACAACTTATCAGGTAAATGGCACCAACGTCCCTCCATCTGTAGTTAACAACCACTCGTCCGCTGCAGGGGTCCTGAGCCCATCCTGGGAACACGGTGAAATGGGGTTCAACACGGTTTGGGCCAAACTGAACCCCACGTCCACCGGCGGCCCAGGCCTGCGGGGTGTGTGTTGTAAGTGCCGTTCGGTAGGCGATACGACCCGCGACGAAACCGCTGAACCGACGGTTCCCGCTGCGCCGCTCTGTTAGAGGTAAGAAGCACGACTCCGAAAATATAGTAGAAACACACACTTAGTATTTTTTTAGTTTCAACAAAAGAAAGAAAATGGTCACAATAGTCACAATTTGACTTTTTAGTACATTTCAGTAGTTTGACTAGATAAGGCGGTACAGAGTTCCATACCCATTTAAAACAGCTACATGACGTGGTACAGCTCAGAGTTTGGAAATTCACATTTCAGAACCTACAGCTTTGAGAAAGTGGCAAAAAAGTAAGCAAGAGAAGTCGAAGAGAAGCAAACGTGTGTTCTGTAAGGAATGAAACGTGTACTGAGTGGAGCCGTGTGGAAAGGGAAGACGGACCGGCACCGGGGGAGTATCTGTTAGGCGGGGAAACGACGTGGAGCCAGGATCACCTTTCATCCCACTCTGTCTCACGCCAGCGGTCCTGGGTGGCCGTGACGCCCGAGTCCCGCTGCTCCTCCTCCCTTTGACTCGGGTTTCTCCACATATCTGTTTGGTTTTGGGAGCTGCGGTTCAGAAATGACAGCAGTGGTGCTCTTCCCACTTGAAATAAATCCCCGAAACATAAACAACTCTGATACATCTCTTTTCAGTTCAGTCCTCAGCATCTGCCCTGCGTGACCCCATCCCCAAATCTGACATTCCTGGTGTGTGTTTGTCCAAACCTGGCGCGACCTGGAGCAGCTTGGATGAAAGGACAAGGGTGATCAGCCTGTGTGGACAGCAGGGGGTCGGGAGACAGGTACATGAAAATAAGAAGGTGTGGCCAATTCTGACTGAATAGAACTTAATAGGATTTGTGAAGCCTGAAGGTTTTCTCCTCATTCATCTGTGAAATGCTGACCTAATGATTCTAGGAGGCTGTGTGTTGTAAGAAAACGTGTGGAATCGAGATGTTTCAACGAGTGATCGTGGGTCGGGTCCAGGGGAGAAGAGTTCCGTCGTCATATCGATCCCGGTCCTGCGCTGAGGTCTGCGGGACTCGAGTTTCCACCTCTTTCCACCCGAAACTCCCGCTGAGGCGTGTGATCGATACACTTAGCAAACTAACACTCTGCCAGTGGCCTCAGCACTTGGTGTGTTTCTCTCTGTCTTACTAGCTTCCTGGATATTATAACGTAGATATTCACACAATGTGCCTCCTGTTTAGTTGCTCTTCAGTTTGACCTTTGTCTCTCTGACCGAACCTCTAACATGCTGATCTAATGAGGCCCATTTGCAACAAGAGCCTGGATTACTGGCTAAGGATGATGGGTAATGTAGTCTCACTGGGCCCTTTGGTTTCCCTCTCCTGCACTCCCACTGTCCAGTTCAGGAGATGTAGGCAACAGCAGGTTGTCTGTGACAAGACTGTTTCGGTCCCAGTCCAAAAAGCCACCACGCCATTCAGCCCCCCCCCTTGCCCGGTGCACACTGGGTTTAGGTCACGGTCCTACGGTGGTGTGGGAGGAGTCTCTAAAAACAGCCAGGTTGGAGTGGCATGCTGTCAGCCCGGGGGGGCCTTACCCGGGAGACGCAGGAGCAGCTCTCCCGCTCGTACATGTGCCGCCCCTCCTCGGGAGGACGAGGAAAACAGAAGGAGCGGGCAGTCGGCGCAGTTTCCGGGAGAGTCTGGGGAAGAAGCTAACGGCATCCCGGAGGTCTTTGTCCCTGTGTATAGATCTTGGGGGGGGGGAGGGGGGTGATGGGACTGTCTGCGATTGTAGATGTTGGTTTGGGTGGCTCGGGGGTCACAAAGACAGCAGCCAACAGAAACGTCAGGAGGCAGGCGTGCGCAGAGGGGGGACGAGCGTGTCGGGCCGCTAGCAGGGCGATCAGCAGAAGCACCGGCGGTCGCTCTTGGTGACCTCCTCGGAGGAGTGGACCATGTTGGGCACAAAGCCGCTCTTCACTCCCTCCCAGCCCTCCTGGATGGTGATGTCGCCGCGTTTGACCAACTCGAAGATGTCCCGCGTCAGGTCCGTGAAGGCCTTCTCCACGTTGATGGCGTCGCGGGCCGATGTCTCCACGTAGCGCATGCCGTAAGCGCCCGCCAGCTTCTCGGCCTCCTGCCGGGTCACCTGCCGTTGCGCCTCCAGGTCACACTTGTGTCCCACCAGCAGGAAGACGATGCCGTGCGGCTGCACGTGGCTGCGCGCCTCCTCCAGCCACTCGTGCACGTTCTGGAAGGAGCGCCGGTTGGTGATGTCGAAGAGTAGCAGCCCGCCCACCGAGTTGCGGTAGTAGGCCCGGGTGATGGACCTGCGGAGGGGGGGACAGAGGGACAGTGACACACGGTGTAGGCGGCATGTGGCGAGGGAGACAGGAAGCGCTCGAGTAAACGGACGTGTGGAAGCAGCAGATGTGAGATGGGCAGAGAAAGCATGTGGTCCATCGAGAGGGATGGAGAGGCGGCAGCTGTGGGTCCCAAAGCCTGAGAAACTTCTCCCAGGTGACCGACGGGAACACGGGCCTCAGTTATGTAAAAACCACATCGGCGGCAATGTTTCCCCCACTGTCCGCCGGAGACTTGACAAGATCCCGGCAGCAGCGAGCAAGTGGTAAGAAGAGCAGAAAATAATAATTCCTATCATAACTCCTCCACATATTCAGTTTTCCACACAATAGTTATTTACTTTACAGCTGGCATGTCTTCTGGGAGTCTGAATTCGACTTTAACCGGTGCGTTTCTAAGCCGACTTTTGTTGACAACGCGGGGGAAATTTACCTGGTGTAACAGTAGAGTAATGATGTAATAGGGAAAACCCCCTGCGGCCCCTCAAAACCGCCCACCGCGTACGAATAGGACCGTCACATTCTTGTGACACAGTGGCACCCAATACTAAACAATACCAGGAATCGTCGTATAAAAGGAAACACGTAGGTGTGTTAAACCTGCCGCTGGAAGGATAACGCAGTGCAGCTTAGGCTGGTGCCGCTGCGTTCTGTGCAAAACGTGACGGAATTTTGGTGCCCAGAGAAGTTTGTCAAAAATTATCCAAGATCACGCAATTATGATGAAACGGGTGAAAGGCGCTGAGAACCGACGGCTTTTGTTGATGCTGCGCCCGTGTTTGCAGAAGCTGACAATTCTTTTGTCAGTTGCTGAACTGCGGGGGTCCAAGCCTCACCATTCACACAGACACCTATTTACACACACACACACACACACGCGCGCACACAGTCAGAGCAGCAGGTTCCTCAGTCACTGAGGGTTAAATCTCTGAAGCCAGAATCGGTAGGGAACGATCCGGTGACGTCATGAAGGTCCCCTGTCAAAGCGCCGCCACGTCTCTCGCACTAATAATGTGTGTGTGGTGTCGCCACCGCGTCACAGTCACAGCCTGTCCTCCCACGGCCCCCCAGTGTCATCTGGCGTCACTCACACGCAGTGCTTCGCCGCACTTCATTTGTCCAAAATGTCTTACAAACACGACCTGATGTCAGGGACAGTGCAGCGACAGTGAGATTTTCAGTGGCCACTTTTCAGGCCTCCAGCCTCACACCTGAGAGCCGCGGAGCGACCTGGACCCCCTACCTGAATCGCTCCTGCCCCGCGGTGTCCCAGATCTGAAGTTTAATGCGCTTTCCGGGCTCGATCTCCACCAGGCGTGAGAAGAAATCCACGCCCACCGTGGGGTCGGACACCTGGGCGAAGCGACCCTCCGTGAAGCGCCGGATGAGGCAGGACTTCCCCACGGTGGAATCGCCGATGACGATGAGCCGGAACTGGTACAGCCATATCGCCTCCATGTCTCCTGTGTGCCTGGGGAGGAGAGGAGGCTATGAGAGGACCACGGCGCCCCTGTTCGGGGGGAGCCTGTAAACACATGTCTCCATAGCAACGCAAAGGCCTGTTCCCTCCTCCTGGCTGCTCTCGTTTCTCCTCAGTCTTCGCTCCTCCCCGCTCGGGCCTGGGAAGAGCGGCGCTGCTTAATTTCAACAAGGGCCGAATGGATACAAACACGGCGGCTCTTTGTGTGCTTGTGCTCTGCCCCCCCCCCCCACCCCCACCAAACAGAGACAAATGGGGCTCCGAGGGGAAAGTGTGTGTTTCCAGCCTAGAACCAACACCCTCCTGCACCAGTATCCCCTAATCTGCTTATCCCACAATGTATTTTATTTTACCTGTTGGGTTCAGCGAAATATGCAATATTGCGGCAGCCTGAAAGGAGGCTGGAAGCTAACAGTGTCTTTTTATCTCCACCTCAGTTAAATCGTGGTCTTTCCGCCTGTGTGTGTGTGTGTGTGTGTGTGTGTGGGGGCCCAGCCCAGCCCAGCCCAGCCCCCCATGCCCCCGCCCACCAGCGCCGTGATGCACCCTGCAGCCGCCCGGGATCGTGCACCGACACCCGGCCATTGTTGCGGCTCCGGATGGGACCGGGCGGCCCGGGGCCAAACACACCTATCAAAACACCCACTTTAATCCCCCCGTGGGCGAATAACCGTCGGCGTCTCCGAAACTCCAAGGTCAGCTGGCCTCCATTTTGCAGGTTTTATTTGCTGCCAGTAACGTGTTCTGCTCCTTCATAGCCGGACAGAAACCGGATAAAGGAGAGAAATTCACCTCGGCGGCGGACGAGCTTTTGACAAAAGGCTTTTTTCCCGTCACAGTTCGTGACAAAAGTCATTCTGACGTGTCACGAACCACACGTCCGACCTGATGTTATTACTTTTGTCATCATAGCGCCGTATTTACAAGCGCGCGAAAAACTCGGGGAATAACGGAGGGGCGCTGACATGAGGGGGTCGCGACATCCCAAAATAAAGTATTAATACATTAATGCAAAAAAGCTCCTTACTGTGTCGTTGGTCTTTTAGAGCTCGAGAGCAGCAAACTCCATGGTCTGTTCGGTGAAAAACACGCTGTGGACCAGCAGTCGTCGATGAAAAACGCGCTTAACGTGACATTTTCCACGGAAAACGACGCGCCGGGTCCGCTGTTCCGCGGCCTGTTCGTGTTCAAAACAATATAGAGGCGGAAACGAGGCACCGCGCGATCGCTGGACCCCGACTGACCCCCCGGCGACGTCCTTCCAAACGACGGTCTCGGCGCAGCGCCAGTCGGCGTGATTTTCGCCCACGACGCGCTGATCTAACGCCGCTCCTGCTTCATTCCATGTGTGGAAGATGGAGAAACGTTCGGAAATTTCGCCGATGAAATGGCAGCGGCGGCAGCAGCATCACACCGCCTGACTCATCCCGCATCAGCACCACGGCCGTAAACCCCCGCATAGCGGCGCACGCACAGACCGCGGCGCGCGGCCGGCGGGTCACGTGCTCAGTCGCCGCCCTAATGCCTCCAACACGAGGTGATCGAGGTCCGTCTGTGGTTCGGGTCGCGCTGGTTCCGACTGAAGTTTCCCACGTTGCACAAACCTGCGCTGTTTCAGCTCAGATCATCCCGTCACGAGCGGCTGTTTTTAATACTTGTTTTTCGCGCGCACGTGGTGTTTTCGCCAGGAGAACCGAGCAGAAGCTGAGCTCCTCCAAGATGCGCTGAACATCCCGGGATCGTGGCGCCCTTTTAACCGAGTTTCCGTGTGAAGCGGTGAGCAGAAGAGGTGTTACCCACCCAGCATGAGGTCTGATCCCACCAGGCGGCAGCTGGGCTGCACGGGTCACCGAGCCACCAGCCGCCCAACGGAGAACATGACCCCCAGCAGGGCGGTGGGTCCCAGCAATCTGTGCGATTCGTTCCCCGGCGGGGAGGTGCGACGACAGCCTTGACAGCGGCGGTGGCCCGTGGGTCGCTGCCCAAAACTCACACCTGATCGCATAACATCAACTGTCCGCTCAGGACCTTCCAGCCACCAGAGTGGACAGTTTTTGACGTGCATTTACGGAGTACAAGTTTAGTCAGGAAATGCGTGGAAGTGGCGCTGCTGCTTCAGCGCCTGGGCTGTTAGGCTGTAGGTTCGAATCCCTTCCAGTCTGTGTGGAGTTTGCTTGTTGTACTGGTGTCTGTGTGCCTTTCCTCCCACAGTCCAAAGACATGTGTCAGGTTAGTTGGTCTCGCTAAATTGGTGTGTGTGGTTGTTTCAGATCTTCACCAGAATAGAACTGTATGGATGTATTACTGCCCATTTTATTATCCAGCGTATATATATTACCATCCCACCACAGAATGATTTTTTAAACTAAAAATAAAGACCTTTAATGCATCATTTCATGGACAATTTCTATTAATATTAACAATTAATTAATTAATCGTGAATTATTTGTGCTTTTGCTCACTGTGAGATTATTACATGTACGTCAACATGCGCTGATTAAATGTTGGCTAATTTGCATATAGTCTATCCTTTTAGGAGCCCCTGCTCTGGGCGAAGGTCACAGACCCACCTCCCTTCCCACAGCAACCATCTCCAGCTCCTTCATGGGGACCCCCAGCTGTTACCAGGCCAGAGATGTTTCCGGCGTCTCCTCCCGGTGGAACCACCTTAAGTGGAGGAGCAGCTCCTGCTGATTCCCAGTGGGACCTGCAGCTGCATCAACGTGGGACAAACTCCAGCTGTATGTCAGTGCTAATCCCCACACCCACTAGGGGGTCTCACCTGGAGACCCCAAGGTCTGAGTACCTTTCTTCTGAGAGCAGAGATGTTCTCTGTCCCCAGAGTGACTTCACGTTGTCACGGTAGACTGTGCGGATGTGTCCTGCATCCAGCTGTCACCCACCCAACACGAGGTCTGATCCCACCAGGCAGCAGCTGGGCTGCACGGGTCACCGAGCCACCAGCCGCTCAGCGGAGAACATGACCCCCAGCAGGGCGGTGGGTCCCAGCAATCTGTGCGATTCGCTCCTATTACTGTCTTGAGCTTTCATGGGAGCCCATTTTTGGATCCATTTCATCTGGCTGATGACCTCTAACCAGTTCACCTAGGGTGACCCCACGAGGACCACAAGGTTCCCTGGACTCCCCCCTCCCCCCCACACCGCAGTAAGGCTGCAGTCCAGCCAACTCTGTCTCACATTGTGACGTTCGGTTGTCGCCCTACAGCAGATCAGTGAAGCTGAAATCATCCTGATGCGACAATGACTCTGGAGGAAGAGAACAGGCAGGAGAAACACGTGTCAAACACAGTGGCACCGTCACGCAGCTCCCAGTTAAACCAGTAAGGAGCTGCTCTCCCCCCCCACCGCCAGGATGGTACAGGGAGGCTTCGGTTACCATGGGATACTGCTGTTTGCGGTTGCCATGGATACTCGTGCGGTAACGTGTCGCCACTAGATGGCGCTGCCTCGCGGCGGCGCTAAGAACCGACAGTAGTTGTGGGTTTTGCGGCGAAAGCAGTTTCTGCGCGCGGCGTCTCGAGCTTCTCCTGACGCCAATAACATCAATACTTAGAGAACTATGAAACACGGCGGATATTAACTATGTTTTTCAGTGTTTGTAATAGGAGGGTCTCGCTCCTGTGTGGACCTGTTGCGACGCCTCCACGCTGCTCCTCCTCACACTTCCCGCCTCAGAGCGCGCGCCTCGGGTCCCAGTCGTCCAGTACAGTAAATGTCGGCGCCACGGGGGGTGGCGTTTTCTCCCCGCGCGACCTGGACGTAGCCGGACAACCAGCCCTGCTATTTAACTGCTTCCAGTCCCGCCCGATGTTGCATCCAGACCCAGGCGAGCCGGCGGGCTGCAAACTAACGCCCCTCCTGGCGTCGCAGACGTCACTCCCTCCGAAGGGACCGCCCAGGAAGCAGAGGAGCACATTGTGGGACTTTCTGTCCAAAATACAACTTTAATCAGTTGACGGAGCGGCCCTTAAAGGGCCCAGGTTCACAGTCCTGCTTTACTTCCTCTTTATACAAATTAACCCGGTGGGGTGGGGGGGGGCAGACGAGTAACTGCCCCTTTTCCCAGCTCTTCACACCACATTTACGACTCATGGAGCCCATCTGCCCGCAGTGTCTCCAGTGTCCCCCCCCCCCAGAGCAGAACCACCTGGAACCGCTTCGGTCCCGCAGCAGAGAGAAGAAACCCGGCCAGTCAGTGTTCTTCTCCTCCACCCGCGAGTCAGCTGGAGGTGAAAACATCTCCTCCTCAGACGAGCTTCCGCGGTTTCTGCGCACGGTCACATTTCCACCTTACCGCCCCTCCCAGCCCCACCCCCCGCGGCTTCGGCTCCGGCTCCGGCTCCGACCACAGCGGCCCCTCCTCTGATCACCTGATTCCTGCGGAGCCATTTTGTCTACAGTAATAATACCGTCTCACATAGAGCGGAGTCGCGGGCACAAAAAGCCGAGCGGGGAGCGCGGGGGGAAGGACGGGAAGGACGGGAAGGAGCCGCCGGGCGGATATGAGCAGCTGAACGACCCGGGGGAGGAGGACTGATGTGACCGTCCGCCTCCGAGCTCGACCGCTTGCCCTGCGACTCAGGAAGCCGGCGGTCTCGGTCACTGTGTTCGCCTTGACGGGCCGGTGCTGCGCTCGGCTCCCACGCGGGGGGTCGCGCCGCTCTGACAGGTCTTTATTGGCCGAGCGGCGACCGAGTGACACGGTGACAGGAGCGCGCGCCTGGCTGGACTCTGTGGCAGCTCGCGATTCGCCTCGCGACGCCCCGATAAACATCTTCAAAGGGCTGCGGGTTCGTTCTGCTACCGGGTGAGAAAAAAAAAATTGTAGCTGCTGTAACCGGATGAGCGAGTCGGCCGGACTGAACGCCCGCGAGCCACAGGATTAGTCACGTTTTTCACCCGGTAATTTGATGCATGTTTTGTCGTTGCGGGCGTCAGTCCGTCTTTAACCGGGCGTTTAAAGAGCCTCGATCCTCCTCGTAACCGTCGTCTGTTCAGGAATTCCGGCGGAGCGGCGGCGATGTCGGGACAGTCGATCACCGACCGGATCGCGGCGGCGCAGCACAGCATGACCGGCTCGGCCATCAGCAAGGCGGTGTGCAAGGCCACCACACACGAAGTGAGCGGACCTAAGAGGAAGCACCTCGACTGTAAGTGGCTGCCTTCACTCACACTCTCACACACCTGCGTGGTCCTACGCCGTCAACGTGCGGCTCCGGTCAGTAGGTGGTCCGCTGTGACGGACGCGCGACTCCCTGTTCCGGCTGATGTTTTATTCCTGACGTCGGGGGTGATTTTCCACGCGCCGGCGCTGGGACTCATTCCGGTTCGTTCATGTCCTCCGGCAGCCGAGCTCTCGGGTGGGAACCGGTACCGTGTCTCGCGCCACAGCGTTTTATTTTGATCCACTTTAACATCAAAACGCCTTTTCTGCACGCGAACCTGTGGCTTCTGGGATTTTTGTCCCTGGTCGCTGCAAACTCGCTCCAGTCAACATCCACCGGCCACAGAGACTTCCAGAAACCCTGACTTATTTATCTGCATTTGAGCGACAGTCAATTCAGCAAAGTTAAACTCAGTTCATTTGCTGATGGTGGGGGGGTGTGCGGAGGCGGCCGCGGGAATTTGGGGGCAGATTTAGGATATTGTGCCAAACGCCCCCTCAAAGGTCTCATTTGATGAGGGTTTTCCTGATCTGCTGCTCAGCTGGGGCCTTAAATGGGGTCAAGACGGCACGGCGGGCACCGTCCCGGTTTGAACCCTGACCTTTGTGTCGGGGCGCAGTCACTTTGGCGAAGCAGTGCGACATCGGGCCCGAGAGAGAGATACTGCACCCCCCCACGCAGCTTCCATTTAACACACACCTGTATCGCTACAGTGTGTCCCGTGTGTCACCGAGGTTCTCCGGAGGAGACCCCCGCTGAGGATGCGCTCGCACATCACATACTCGTGTCACATACTGAACACGAGACGCGAGAAGGATGTTTGGGCGTCTGAATGTGGCCGCAGTCCGGTGCTCGGGCGAAAGAGCGGAACCCGCAGCTGGACGCGAGTCTCGCCGTTGTCATGGCGCCGGACAGCGAGCGGAGAGGCAGCCGGTCACAGCAGCTGCTGCTCCAGCGCCTCTGCTTACTTGTTGCAATAAACAGGGGTATAATGTGCCAACTTGGGGGGAGGTGCCAGCGGGTACATTTTTTTTTGTTTTCTGCCAATATTATCTTATTATATTATTTCCATTGCAGATGAAACATTAAGAATATAAATAATCACCCCCCCCCCCCCCNGACAAAGCGCTCAATTGATTGGGAGAAAATTAAAAAAAAAAAAAAACCCCCCCCCCCCCCCCCAGCCACAGCTACATATGCTCATCGCATACGTTACAAACAGGCAGCTCTGCAGGCAGGGGAGCGGGGGTGAGCATCCGGTCGTCTAGGAGACACCAGTGGCGTCAGCCGTGAGTGAAAGTACCTACATCAGCGCTCAGCTGTCATCTGTACGTTTCTCATGGTCACCTGTGGAACCACGAACTATACTGTGACTTATTTTGAGGTGGTGTTGGGGGGACGGGATGCTTCGAGTCGTTCGGCCAGACGTGGCGGGACGCGGAGGCCTCGGCCGGAGACTAATTGGCGGGACGTCGGTGTGCGAGGTTCAGCGCGGCAGTCTGGTCACATGCTGAGGTCGCTTTCGCTCCTCACCTGGCCGCCACCACCGGGCTTCCAACCCACGGGTGTGAGACACGCGGCGCTCGATTCGCTGCCGTCCGCCTTCTGCCCGGAGGTCCCGACTATTCTCTCCCGTCTTGTCTCTGCCGCTTTGGCTCAGCAGAAGCAGTTGTGGTCGTTCCGTCACGCTCCCCGTTTGCCAGGGCTTTGCTGTTTGCCGTGGCCCGGCGGTCCGAGTGGTCGCCCTCCTGGTGCTGCGTACCTGGGGGGCACCGCGCTGCACCACGGTGGCTGTGGGGTATTTTTAGCAGCGGTTCGGCGAGGGCCCGCAGCGCGTCTCACTGCCGTTTTCCGGGACGCTGCCCTGCTCCTGCATCTGAACTGCACCTTTAGGGACACTGCAGGGGGTTGTGTACAGTAGAACCAGACAGCCAGTGGGGGGGGGCAGATCCTCTCACCTGTAGGGGGTCTGTGCACAAACACAGCCACGGTTGTCCTTTTTCTCTCTCTCTCTCTGCGTTCAAACATGCAAAAATTCTGCAGTAACGTGCACTGAAAGAGGATCTTGAGTGCGTGGCTACGAGGTGGACAGACTTTCCGGAACATTCCTTTGAACCTCGCGCACCTATTTTGGTTGTTCTGTGGGTGGTGTAGCGGGAGGCCCCGGCGTTTTGCACAAAACGGCGTTGAGAGCGGGGAGCCGCGTGACCGGCGCCCCTTTGTTTGCTCTTCGGCTGCCCGTCCCTCGCTGACGTGGCTTTTCCGTCACCTTCCGCCTTGCGCAACACGCATCGTGATGTTTTGCTCGTTCGTTCCTTGGAAGTGACCGGTTTAAATCTGTGCCTGTGAAGTGACGCGGGCGCCGTTTCCGAGTCGCCTCGCCTCTCTTGCCCCGGCCAGGAGCCGCTGGGTGGGAAGCGTGTCCCCACTTCGCTTCACGCCGATTTGCAGCTGCTAACAACGATTTAGCCTTTTAAACAGCCGGACGGTTTTGACTGGAGCAGCTCTGGTTAAATACCTTGCTTGAGGGGGGGTATTACCTTGCATACTACGGCAGCACTGGGCTTCACACTGGGTCCCTTTGGGTCCAAACGTGGCACTTGGGACCACTGCTCACCTGGCCCCCCAGGACCCCAGATGTAGGAAAGGGCGCCGCTCGCATCTTTAAATATATTTATCCGTTTGTACCCAGTCGAGCTTTTGCTGTGTGCGGCCAGGTTCCGCTGCGTGTTTTTCCCGTCTTGCGGCAGTAGGCGCGGTTACCTGCCGCGCGGTGCGGGGCGTTCGACACAGTGGCGACGCCGTCTTCGTGACTTTCTGTTGAGTCACGCGATCAGGTGGTTTCTGGAGATGCGAGTCGGATGAGGACGCAGTCGCTCCTCTCTGTACACGTACGCAAATATATTTGTGAGTGATGTCGTCTGCCAGCTTTGTTGTTGTTTTTGGACTGACCCCCTGCTGAGTATCCTGACTCAGGCTCGACCGCACGTTGGTGTGTAATTATACAGTTCGGGGGCCGTTATTGTGTTCGGACCTTAACTGATGCAAATGGCACAACAAAATGGACGTAATTTAAGATGACTGTCAGCAGCGGGAACAGCGCAGTTAACCGAACGCGGCTTAAATCTTTTCAAATATTTGACTTTAATACAGTTTGTCAGTGTCGAATTTCCGGACCGTTTCCTAAGTAAAATCGGCGTGGTGCTTTCGGCCGGATTCCTCTCGGCCGTTGGTCAGTTTTGTGCCGGGAAGGATGACCGTCGGAGGCCCAGAGACGACCGCTGGCTGCTTCGCAGCAGCACTTCGCTGGAATTCCAGCCCTCGGTGCTCGTGACAGAAGAATGCAAATGCAGACGCTGCGTGAGAGATCCTGGGCAGGTTGTGGTGACGTTCTGCTCATAAAGCAGCAGCTAACAGACCGCAGGGCAGCGTTTGTCTCGGCCGTCTTCACACCTCGGCCTCTTAGCTGCCTGGCGGTTCCACCCTCTTTATCGCTCAAACATTCGGTTTCTTCTCACAAAGAAGATCTGGTGAAGGACTTGGCTCAAAACTACTAGCAGTTGGCTAGGTGGATCCTGGGTCTTGACCTTGCAGCCTTCCGATCGCCAGCTCAGTTCTTCTCCCGCCGTTTCCTTGTTACGGCATCTTAAGTACAGGTTGCTTCTTAGAGGCTGGAACCGTCGTTCAGGTCACCTGGCAAAGCGACAGAGAAGTTGGAACAGGATGGTTTGGGCGGAAGGATTACGAGAGCATTTCAGGTTAAACTCCATACCGAAGGCAGGGACGCGTGTTGGCAACCGTGCGGTTAAAGATCCGAGTCCGAGGTCACCCGTCACGATCGATCCGCCTCCTCGGCTTCCTCGTGTCGTCTGACGTGTCGCAGCGCCGCGTCCGTCAAGCTCGTGTTTTCTGGGTGCAGGTAACCGCAGCGGGTCTCGTTTTTCGCGGTTTAATTTGTCTCCCGCTGGCTGCACGCTCCCCGACGAACCACAGCCCCTGCGGAGGAATCCATAACAGTCAGGCACCTGACAGGAAAATCTTTAGCGGGTGGATTTGCACATTAGCCGCCTGCCAGACAGAGGGGGATTGTTAAGCCGTGCATCATCTGGCTCCCTTTAGATCGCCTCGACGAAACGTCTCTCGTTCTCCAGACAGGAGCTTTCAGAGTCTCCTCACTTTGATAGGACAGGAAATGGCTGATTCATGGTCAGCGTGATCTTAGGGTTGCTTTCCATCACTGCGTTTGGCAGCGGCTCGCGCCGGGCTGCAGGAGAACGGCCTGAAAGCTGCTGAGATGTGGAGGACACGAGTGAGTGGGTTCATGAGCACATGAGCGCACACCTTTTCTATGGAAGCTGTTCTTCTAGTCCTGGGGTTGGGTGTGGGGTTGATTATTCGTGATGCCGTGGAGTGGTGGAAGTCACGGTGAAACTGCTGTTCCCTTTCAGAAGGTAAATCCATACCCAGAAGATGTTAGGCCCTCCGTGGTGACTGTTGCTCACTCTGACTAGGGCCCATGTTGAACAGCGTGTTTAGTGTGTGTAGAAAGAAGGTTCAGAACGACTATGGATTGATGAATACTGTGTGTGTGTGTGTGTGTGTGCGCGCTCACACGGCAGACCTGATCCACTGCACCAGCGAGATGAACGTGAACATCCCCCAGCTGGCCGACACACTCTTCGAGAGGACGACCAACAGCAGCTGGGTGGTTGTCTTCAAGGCCCTCATAACCACCCACCACCTCATGATGTACGGCAACGAGGTGGGTCCCACTTGCCCTCACACACACACACACACACACAGCCACGTGCGCACGCACACTCTCACAAACGGTGTGACTGAGAAGCTCAATCACACTTTGGGGATCTGGGTTTGCAGCACCTCCTGCCTGGCGGGGTGGGGATGGATGTGGGGCTGGAGGGGAGCGGTGGGGAGATAGTGGGGCTCAGAGCAGCAGTATCAGCACCCAGGAGATGACCTCCAGAAGGTCTCACCCAGACTGGAGCTGCTGTGATAAAACCTGGGCAGGTCACAGCAGCCCTGGCCACACTGAGCTTAATGCGGTAACGCTCATCTTTCTGGCCACATCCCTCAACTGTCACTTGTCCTCAGCTGCAGCTCATCTTGGTGCTGTTTTGTTAGCGTGTTAATGTGTTTGATCTGTTCGTGCAGGTAAATGTAGGAAAGGTGGGACTGATAAGTGGGGGGGAGGCACGAACCGTCCGTGTGACATGCCATTTCGCTGGTCTTTTCTAGAATGGGCTTCAGACTCCATTCCACCCAAGCTGAGGGTTCGCTCTGTGCTCCCTGGTCATCTTTTTAAAGTGGCGTTGTCCGTCCCCGAGCTGCACAACGCTCCCTGTGTTTTATGGACCTTGTTGCAGGGTCTCGTCGCCGAAATGTTGAGCAGAGGTTACCGTGGTGTTTTGCTGGAACAGGTCGCCTCAGATCAGTCCTGGAAGATGTGGTGTTGCAGAAACAGTTCTGTTCTGTGGGGGGCGCTGCGCTTCAGGGCCAAATGTGGCGTTCTGCGGTAAAGAGAGGCGTTTGATGTGAAGCCACACAGCTCCGTTTGCTCTGCGCAGGTGAAGTAAAAGCCAGTGAGGTGCCCTTGAAAAGGTGCGGTGTTTCCGCAGTAGGCGCCGCGGTGGGACGGTCCACCGTTTCCCTCGGTTGCTTTATCGTGGTTTGTTCTTTGTGCGATAGCAGCAATTTGGCCAAAGTCCACTGCCCCCCCCCCCCCCCCCCCCCCCCCCCC
>UFQX01000859.1:179226-207912 GCA_900497675.1 Arapaima gigas | reverse complement strand
GCCCCCGCCCCCCCCCCCCCCCCGAATCGTCTGACAGCCGTGTTTCTGGTGCTGCTGCCCCGACAGAGGAGGGTCTCTCTCAACAGCACAACCACAGCAAGAGGCGACTTGCAGGGTAACTTAGTGCACCTGGCTGATGACATGTAGCCGTGAGGCTCGTATGAATAATGACCACGGACTACAGTTACGGTCTTTACCTGGGAGAGTCTGGTCAACAGGGGGCGGAAAAGAGCACCGGGGGATTATGGGAAGTGGCAGAACACAGGAAAAAGTCCCAGTGCTTTATACAGCAACACGCAGTGGTGCCAGTGCCGAGTACCGCCGAGTACCAGCCATCTGGAGCCGTGGTCTCTGGAAGCGGCGGGGATCTGCAGCCCGAGTGGCGGCCGTGTGGGGTGAACACGGCGCCGTAATTGAGTGTCGGCACAAATACGGGTTACTTTGTGGCTTTAGTCCCTCGGCTTTAAATGGAATTACAGTATTGATTTTTCAGCTTGCAGACGCTCCAGTCCGACTCGCCTCCGGTCACAGTGTGGCTGGCGGGTTCTCCAGCGCCCCCGTGTGGCGCAGTTTCGCCACTGTAGGTCAGTGCACTGGGAGGGGACTGGTGTCTGGGCCCTTTTCTTATCCCTTCCAGGAAGGAACTGCGGGCCTTGGAGCTGCCAGTGGACTTGTTCCTGTTTGCATGTGGTCTCTGTTGTATGCAGCTCCTCTGCAGAGCCTGGGAGCCCCCCTCCCTCCACCTGTCTCCCCCAAGGAAGTTTACTTTGGCTTGTCTTGTTGCCCTGAAGCTTTAGTACTCCCCAGTTGCTCCCCTTGGTACTGGTTGTTTTGTAGAAATGGCTCCAGTTTGGCCCCTTGGCAGCAGAAAACCAAACACTGGAAATCAGGGGATGGATATGAACTCGATAGCGTGTCACACAGCCGCGTTTTCCTCCGCCACAATGGCCTCGTACACACGGAAACGCCCAGTGCCTTGAGTCTTGTGAGAATGCAGTTGTAAGTATTTTTTTTTTCCCCTGTCTCGGTTTTGCACTCATCTTTCTCCTCTTCCAGAGGTTCACCCAGTATCTGGCCTCCAGAAACACGCTCTTCAATTTGAACAACTTCTTGGATAAAGGTGCATTGCAAGGTTGGTCACTGACTTGTGGAACGTGAGTCGCGCACAAGGTGTTGGGCTGAGACGGCTGCTGGAATAAAGCTGCCGCCTGTGTTCCAGGCTACGACATGTCCACCTTCATCAGGCGCTACAGCCGGTACCTGAACGAGAAGGCGCTGTCCTACAGGCTGGTGGCGGTCGACTTCACCAAGATGAAAAGGGGGTAAGACCGCAGACGCACGCTCTTGTGGGGCTCTGTGGGTCTGGAGGGAGGAGGTCTCAAGTAAATGCGCGCTTGTGTGTGTCTGACTTCCATAAAGGGTCGACGGAGTGATGCGCACCATGACCACGGAAAAGTTGCTCAAGACCCTCCCCATCATTCAGAACCAGCTGGACGCATTGCTGGACTTCCAGGTACCTCCAGAGTGACCCTGTCCTCTTTCTGCTGGCATCACTGTGACTGAGGTGTTGTGGGTCACGTGTCCTGTCCGTCTTAACCCTCCCCTGGGCGCCCTGTCCTGCCAGGCCAACCCGAATGAGCTGACCAACGGGGTCATCAACGCCGCCTTCATGCTCCTCTTCAAGGACTCCATCCGCCTGTTTGCCGCCTACAACGAGGGCGTCATCAACCTGCTCGGTGCGTCTGACCTCTGGCCTTTTTCGCACTCTCCCCAAATCGCCTTTTCCCGCCGCCTAATTCCAGCTCTTCCTCTTTTGTTTCCCACCCAGAGAAATATTTCGACATGAAGAAGAACCAGTGCAAAGACGCCCTGGACATTTATAAGAGATTTCTCCTCCGGATGACCAAGCTATCCGAGTTCCTTAAAGTAGCCGAGGTAGAAGCGCTGCTCGGTTCCGTTTCCCGCCAGACGCGGTTATTTTGGGGACACGTTTGGCAGAAGGGTAGTAAACGGCCGTGTTTTCGGCACCGGCAGGTCTGTGCTGCGTAAAACCAGCACAGAACCATGTTGCCGCACAGAGGGGAGGGTTTCAGTGCTCGTGGCCCTGCGGTTGGACCCCACACCCAGTTCTGATCTAATGTGTGTTTTCATTACGCGATACGGATACGAAGCGATGAATAAATAAAACGCAACTTGCCTGAACGGGAAAGAGCGACCCTGTTCCGAATTTCAGACCGCAGCTGCAATGATCCGGTTATTTATCTGACGCTTTTCTCCCGGGCAGCTGGCAGCGTAGAGCGAGTGGGAGGATCTACGCGTTCGTGCAGCAGGGTGATTTCAAAGCGGCTCAGGGTTAATCCCGTCATCCTACAGCAGGGAGTGGGATTCAAACCTGCCGCCCCCCGCAATGTGGACAGCAGCTCGAAGCGGCGCGGCAGCCCAGGGGCTGCTGGGTTTATTGCGTGAACCAGCGTGATGTGATGTTTCACAGGGACGCGACTGCAGCATTAGTGCAGAACTGGCTGTGCTGTAAAAGCATCTACAGTACAATACATTGTACTTCAGAAGGGGGCTTAAAGCGCCCCCTGCTGGCCACGAGCTTCACACTTTTTGCTAGAGGGCTAAGGGGTCACAGCCGCCGTCGGCGTGTTTACAGCGCGACTTATTCGCCATCCCAGGTCGACGCAGAAGGAGAGCATCCTCACTTGTGTAACATACAGATTCCTTATGGCACGTCGACCATGTCCACGAATGAATCGATGTGGTTGTTTTCTTTTTTGAACTGACGTGATGTGGAGGGGTGTCGAGGTGAAGCTGCTCTGCTGTCTGCAGTGACCTGTTTGGTGTGAGAGAGACTGTTGGTTTTAGCTGTGACCGTCCCTCATGCAGCACAACGTCCACATCTCCCGTTTGGATGTCACACGCCTTGTCCCTTCTGGTGCTCCACGGTCCAGGACATCTCCATGTGCACTTCCATGTGTGACGTTCCCACGCGTGGTCATGCGAGAACCCCTGTTTCTGTTGCTTTTGTTTGTTTGCAGCCGCTGCATGAAGTAATGACCCTTCTGTTGTATTTTTTTCTTTCTGTTCCTGTGGTTTTGTGTTGTCCGTTGTGTGTGTGTTTCGGTTCCATTCGCCCCCTTCTTGTGACACAGCAAGTTGGAATTGATCAGGGTGACATCCCTGATCTGACTCAGGTCAGTGTACGTTTCATCTTGGTTTCTCTCCACGTGACTCCATTAGAAGCGCTGTCATTCCCTGCTTGCTCCTAACACCTTCTCCGCATCCCCTCTGCCGGGCCTCCCGCCACCCGGCCACCGGTCACCCGCGACACGCTCGCAGACGGCTTCTCGTGGCGCTCGACGTGCCCTTTGCTTGGACGCTCCGATTCCGGCCGTCCGTCACACCGCGGTTATTATTACGGCGGACGACGGGCAGGGCTCGGCTTGGACGGGTGGGATCGTACGACGCGGTATTTAGGAGCAGCGTGCCCTCGGTGACCTCCGGGTGCATTTCGCTGAAGGCGGCGGCCCATCGCTTGCCATCGCTGCGCCGTGTGCACAGCTGCAGCGGAACGGAACCGGCGGTCGTGACGGCAGGAAGTGGGTTCATACAACTTCCTTTTCATTTCTCTTCTCGTTGCTATTTGTGTCGCTTTTTTACACGCCTCAGTACGTTTAAGTTCCTTTCTTAATATATTGTGCAGAAGCCAGAGGCTTTAAAATAATTTGGCGTTTCTAACCAATCCAGATGCTCACGGCAGAGCCGGTTTACGTACTTTTCTCGTGAAAGGGCCGGACGAGGTGGGCGGGGCCCGGCCAAGCGCCCGACGGGTCCGACCGGCTCCGGTTGCTCCCTGCTGCTGACGCTCGGCGCCGTGCAAAAGCAAACAGTCCTGACGGGCCCCCGACGGCTTGGCCGCTGACGTCCGCGCAGGGAGATCGGCTCAGATTGGACGGCGATGGATCAGCTAGATAAGATGGCGTCATCCGATCTGTTCTCCTGCCGCGGCCGCCGTTTAATTATAGCAGCTTCCGAAAATGGAGGAATTTGCTGCGCTTAAAGAGCAGGGAACCGAATAGCTGCTCAGTGTTTGCAGTTGGGGGGACAAATCTCCCCATGTTGGTGTAGTGCTGTACGTGTGGCTCAGCATCAGCAAACTACCAACTGTTCCTTTCTACAGTGAGACAGAGACGCCGGGAGGTTTTAATGATGGTCACAGTATATATTTTTTTAATAAAGGGGAGACGATGAACAGCACAACCGCAGAGAGAGGCGACTTGCAGGGTAACTTAGTGCACCTGGCTGATGACATGTAGCTGTGAGGCTCGTATGAATAATGACCACGGACTACAGTTACAGTCTGAGTCTGGTCAACGGGGGGCGGAAAAGAGCACCGGGGGATTATGAGAAGTGGCGGAACACAGGACAGTGTAGACAAGCCAGTGCTGAGTACCGCCGAGTTCAGGCGGACTTCAGGTTCTGGTTTGTCTGTAGTCCTTTGCCAGCAATGTGGGGCGACGCCAGAAGCCCAGTTTGTGAGCTCAGCTGTAGCCGTTTGCTCCGGCACCTCCTAGTGATCTCTGACTACTGAGACGCCAGGCCGTGTCCTTCAGCTGGTCCTGCCTCCTCTCTTCTCTCCGCTTCTCTCGGTGACAGGACCCTGTCTCACTGCTGCACTTTGGGAATGCGGTGTGAAACTGTGCAAAGCTTTGAGATGTTGACATTGTCAACCTTTTGTGCGCAAACGTGTTGATGCTGGCTCACCACTCGCTCCTGCCGCAGGCTCCCAGCAGCCTCCTGGAGGCCTTGGAGCAGCACCTGGCTTCCCTGGAGGGGAGGAAGGCCAAGGAGTTCTCTGCAGCCAGCAGGTACGACGCCCGTCTCGCCCACTTGTCTCCCCAGGGAGCACGGTCCAGGCCTCCCGCCCCATCTCAGTGGCTGTGCTGTGTGTCCCTGCAGAGCCACCACCTTGTCCACAGCCATGTCCTCGCTGTCCAGCACTGGAGTGTCCTTCAGCCGTGTGGATGAGAAGGAGAAGCAGCAGGCTCTGGAGGAGGAGCAGGCCAGGCTGCAGGCACTCAAGGTGGGCAGGCGAGGCGGCTCGCTGGCTGTGTGGCTGAATCTCTCTCTCTCTCTCACACACACACACACACACACACACACACACACACACACACACACACACAGAGCCCCCTGCGGTGGAGCAGCTGCACCGCTTTAGGGCTCTCGCGGCTCCTGTGAATGCCAGCTGTGAGTGCCGGCGAGGGGCCACCGCTAAGGGTACGAGACACAAGTGAATTGGCTAGAAAAGCGTGTTTGTGGCTTTGGTCTCAGTAGAAAAGACAGGAGCTCCTTAACACTGTTGCTCAACATTGTAAGCTGATCGGGAGACAAGTGTCAGATAAATAGCTGTAATATTGCAGCTGCGGTCTGAACTGGGGGGGAGGGGTCCTGGGGGGTTATTTTCCCCCCCTCACCTTTTCTGCTTGGGAGTTTGTTGTTTTCCTCTCCTCAGTCGCCGGCCATTTCACTCTGTTGCACTTTTAGCCAGAATAGTTAAATCATAAGTAATTTTCTTACATTTTACACAGACGTCACACATTTTCTTTCACACTCAAAGTTTTGCAAAAGTTGAACATCATTTTATCATCTTTACATTTTTCCCATTTCATTCTTCCTGTTACAATGAACTTATTTCCTCTGCAGGCGGCGATGAGCCGATGTCTTTATTCTCATTTATACACTGAGGGTCGTGTGTGTTTTGGTGGACGGGGATGATGCTGTTACTGTAATAAATCACACAGAGAGGATGCTGACCACCTGCGGAGGTCTCGTTTTACCGTTTTTACTGTTTTTTACTGTCTTTTCAGTGTTTCCAATATCTCTTCGCAGACGGGGACGATACAGTTGCGAAAATGACTATTCATGAGGTTCTGAATAACTGAGTACAATCATTTGCTGCCATTAAACCTACAAAAGCTACAAAAAAACGACTGCACAATTTCTTTGGCGTGTCGGCCGCTTTTCGCCGTGACACCAGCCGTTCGCCGCATGTCCTTCGTCACTGCGCCCCCTGCAGACAGGTCCGCGGGGGGGTCAGACCCTGCCAGCTGGAGGTGGTAAAT
Organism: Arapaima gigas; assembly: GCA_900497675.1. Lineage (NCBI taxonomy): Eukaryota > Metazoa > Chordata > Actinopteri > Osteoglossiformes > Osteoglossidae > Arapaima > Arapaima gigas. The sequence goes on along the minus strand of UFQX01000859.1, from coordinate 201,784 downwards.
GGATCCAGCGCTTCAGTGTTTGACTGTCTGCTCCTCCTCGCTGCCCCTCAGGACCAGCGGCTGAAGGAAATCCGCATGCAGACTCCACTGAGCTCCCCCAGCTCGCAGTCGCTAGGCAACGGCAACGCCAGCAGCCACGGTGCAGCCGTGGACCTCTTCTCCAGCCCCGCCCCCCCCGCCAATGGGTACGCTGCCACGGCAACTGCACGGCGTGCAAATCGTCAGGTTTAATAACGGATCCCTGCTATTAGCGCACAGTATTAATATTTTAATCATATTTATTTGTGACTATTTGTGATGTCATATGAGGGCAACATGAAGAGGTTTGACTGTGAGCTAAAAATATAAAGAATAACATTTCTTAGCAGATCAACATAGTTCTGGTATGTTGTCTAAGGAGTCTGTGAGCTGCCAGTTAGCATTTTTGGATACCCGTGTGAGGCGTGTTTTCCGAGGGGGTGTCCTGTGGTCCTCTGGAACCCCCTGAGGTACTGACTTGTCTGTCACTGTCCTCGTCCCTTCTGTGCAGTGCGGCAGACCTGTCCAGCGACCTGTTTGACCTCCAGCCGGCCTTCATTCCCACTGTGCAGAGCACGCCGTCCATCCCCACGGTGCCCAGCTCTGCCTGGGGAGGTAATGCTGCTTCTCCACCGTTGCTTGTTGTCCGTGTCACTTGGCTCATATTCGCCGCAGTCTGCAAGCTGCTTGTGGATTTTGATCCAGGCATCTGTGTGTGTGTGTGTGTGTGTGTGTGTGTGTGTGTGTGTGTGTGTGTGTGTGAGTGAGAGAGGGAGAGCGTCTGCCTACTCTGTGACGCAGGGTGGGGCACCTGCCCCCCACAGACACGGAGCTACAGTGGAACCGAAGCCCCTGCACCCTGAGCGGGCCGCTGTGACCCCCATGTGTCCCTGCTCTGTCCTTCAGGTGTGGAGGCCTTTCCTGCCCAACAGATGCCCCCCTCGGTCGCCATGAATGTAGATTTTGACGCCGTGTTCGGGACAAACAGGGCTGATAGTGCCGCAGAGCCTGCAGCGGGTAAAGAGCCGCCGGAGGAGTCACTAACGCCACCTCGCTGGCCGCCGCGGGGCTCATCTCGCTGTCCCGGCTCCCCGACAGCCTGCGCTAACCTGGGTTGACCCTGCTTGACCTCTGTCCTCAGGGCGCTGCGGTGCAGGGTTCAGTGTGTGTGTCTGTGGGGGAGGAGGGTGTGATCTGTTTTCTCTGCCCCCTGAGCTGCCACTTTGCCCTGCTGCTTTCTGCCAGGTGGTTGGAGGTTCCCCGGAGACGAACTCACACCTCCTCTTGCAGTGATTTTTTGTTTTTTTTTTTTTTTTGGTACAGTAACTCTTGGCTCTCAGGCTGTGAGAGAGGCAGTGATCTCACACGTCGATGCTTCCGTTACGCTGCAACAGAGCACTTCTCATGGGGTTTGTGTGGCACAGGGATTGGCTGTGACCCTGGTGGTCACCCTAACTGTGACCCTGTCTCCTAGGTGACCTGCTGAAACCCACGATGCCCTCCCAGACTCAAGCGCCCGTGCCGGTGTACAGCGGGGGGAAGCTGCTGCAGTCTGACCTGGATGCCTCCCTAGCCAGCCTTGTGGGCAGTGAGTCCCCCCTCCTGCTGTTTGCCCCCTGCAGTTGACATTGCCAGGTCTCGCTAACATTCTCTGCTCTGTCTCCACAGATCTGCACTTTGGGGGAACTTCAGCCAAGAAGTAAGTGTCTGGGGCAAGAGTACCGCTGGTTTGGGTAGTGATGACAATGCTCCCACTCAGATGCTGAGCCTCTGTCATCTTGCTCCTTCTCCAGGCCCGACCTCCACTGGACCCAGCCGGGCGAGAAGAAGCTCACGGGTGGCACCGGCTGGCAGTCGAAGGCCCTGGGTGGTGCTGCCCCCACAGCCTGGACCCCGGCGCCCATGCCAGCAGCACCGGTCCCCCTCACGCACATGGTGAGTCTTGGCCACCGGTGACCCTCAAGTGTCCTACGTGTCTGGGAACTGCTGTAGAAGAGTGAGGAAGACCTAGAGGCTCATTTCCTGATCACACTTGTTCATAGTTTCCACCAAATGGATTCAAGCTCTACACCAGTACTGTCCATGTGAATGAGCCCAGCTGGGTTTGGGTTTGTGTTTGTGTTTGTGATGAGTCTCTGAAGGGCTGCCAGTTTGTCACTGACCCCCTGCTTTCTCTCTTTCGCTGCCCCTGCTACTGTGTTCATGTCTGGGCACCACCTCCTCCTCCTCCTCCTGCTCCTCCTCCGCCTGCTCCTCTTCTCTTGCTTTCCTCCCTGACATGGCAGAATGGAATGTTCTATGCTGGTTATGTAAGTACACTGTCTGATTTTGGGGAATGGGGGTGTAACGTGGTGTGTGTGTGTGTGTGTGTGTGTGTGTGTGTGTGTGTGTGTGTGTGAGAGAGAGAGAGAGAGAGAGGCAGGGGTACCTGTCCACGTGGTGCTCCTGTCGTCTGGCGTGCTGCCGTGGCTCATGTTACTCCTTACCTGATCCCCCCCCCGGCTCTGCCCACAAGGACCCCCTGTGTCAGCCCCACATCGCGCCGTGAAGCACAGTGTAGTTCTCTTTCTTATTTTTGTACAGCCCTCTTCTCACCGGTGCCGAAGTTTGAAGGGATGATGCAACACAGGCGCATATGACACAACTCAGATATATGCGTTGCTAAGGCAACAGAGATGGTTTAGATGAGCTGGCTGGTAGCTGAGGAGAGGAAAACAGGAAAACTCCCAACAGCAAAGAGGAGAAAAACAAACCCATAACTTGGTGTTTTCATGCTTCCAGGTTCTTCTGAGTTCTTTCAGACACCTGCAGTTTCCATTGTGTGAAGTTATAAATAACAGCACAGTTCAGATCCCTTAACTAACTACATATAAGGGGAATATGAACTAATAACCCTCACTGGAATTATCATTTATAATTACTTATTATTTATTGCTACCGTCTCATTTAGAGGGTTCAGTCCCAGATGTTCCAGTATCTCGATGTGAAACTGTGGCCGTAGGTGTTTTTAGGAGGTTTTTGGCACGTGGCTGTTGCCGACTGAGTGGAGCGGAGCCGCTGCAGAAGTCGTGTGTCTGGTGTAGAGCTGCTGCAAACCAGCGAGGGTGACACCCCCCGCTGTGGATCTCATCCCCTCACTGTTGTTTCCTTCGCTCTCGACAGGCTCCTGCCGCTATGCCATTTCCCATGACGACGCCCCAAGTGCCTGTGTATGGAATGGTAAGATGTTTTTCAAGCGTCCTCATTACTCTCCAGCGACGGCGAGTAAAATCTCTTCCCTGTATGGAGGGGCCTCTAGGGTATCTTATTTCTGGGGGGTTATGGGGGGGGCTGCTATGCATTTCTCTGAAGGCTCATCTCTGTCTGTAGGTACCCCCCCAAGTGGGTCAGATGGGTGGGGTCCCTGTACTCGCACCCCAACCTGTTGTGTACAACCAGCCTGTGCTCAGACCCACGAATCCCTTCGCGCCCATCCCAGGCACTCAGGTACCCACCCCCCTGCCGCTCTGCCCCCTTCATGCCTTACAGGAATTCTGTGCAAAAACTGGTGGAGCATCTGAGAACTTCTCAGTACAGCTCTTTGGGGTGGGGGCCTCAGCCACGGAGTAGGAACCCCCTGCTGCCATACCGGATCAAGAACCAAGAACGTCACGTGGGATCTTCCCTCCTTCATGATGGCACCACAGTCTGACCTGCATCGGCCGCTCTCCAGCACACTCATTGTCCTCCTCCTCCTCCTCCTCCTCCTCCTCTTCACAGATGCAGTTCATGTAGGACCCTGGGCCTGGCTGCACGTGGGGGCCAGACAGGAGACACCATCACATGAGCCAATGGAGGAGGACCACCGAGCGACACCAAAACCAGGAAGAGAGGCTGAGCGAACAAGACGGGGGAGGGCGGAGCGAAGGGTGGGGGAGGGTGTGTTGGCATCATTAGGACCCCCCCCCCCAACAAGCATCTGCCCCACTGTGGTCCATGCTGGCTCATCGCTTAAAGACTTTTCACCAGTGGGGGTGGGGGGAGGGGTTCTCCACATGTGTAAGGGTGAAGTTACCAGGGTAGGGAAGTATTTGCCATTCAGTGGAGACAAACAGTCAGTGACACTTTAGGTTTGTTTTTCTTTCCTGATGTTTGTATGTCTAGTCTTCTCCTTGTCCTCCAGAGGACACCAAGGCCATCTCTGAGGACGTGAGCGCTGATGAGAGTGTCTGGGCTCCAGAGAGATGCAGTGAGACATAAATGGCTCGAACCCCAGCCTGCGTGATCCCCTCGGTCTCCCGTTTTGGAGTTTCCTTCTCCAGTAAAGCCTGTTTGTTTTTAGAAGTCCAGTTTGCTGAAGTTGGTTCTGTGGAGGTGTGTGTGTGTGTGTGTGTGTGTGTGTGTGTGTGTGTGTGCTGTTCAGGAATGGTGGTCATTGCTGATGTCAGAGATACAGACTCCCTGTTTACACCAACATGTAGTTTTGTGTCCCTCAGCGCTTTCTGTCCACGGCTGCTGTCCAGTGACTGGGCACAAGTAAGTGACCGTAGCCATAGGAACGGTGACACGTTCGGAATGCGTCTGTTAGCTGCCATCACTGTGTCTCTTCCACAGTACAGTTCTAAATGTTCTTTCTCCTTTGCTGCGGCTGCATCCACAGCCTGACTCGCCGGGCCTCTTGCACAGGAGGGATTTGGGCTCTGCCCCTTTAAGGAGGGGCCTGTGATATGTGGGTGTGGCCTTAGCAGTAGTTTCAGCACCTTTCCTGAGGGGGTGGGGCTTCAGACCACCCCCCTTTAATGAGGGGCCAATAATTTAGATTTACATTTTCACTTCTGAAAAGAGATTAACATCATAGAGGAGTAGAGCATCGAACCCTTGGAGGGCTTCGGTATCCCAGCATTCAGTGTGGATGGTCCTCGTGTGTGTGTGTGTGTGTGTGTGTGTGTGTGTGTTGTATGCTGTCGTGCTAAGTGAGAAAGTGATTTCTGTTGTCCTTTTTTTTCCTCTGTTAACCGTCAGTGGGGTGTGTGTGTGGAGGCCGGGGGGGTCGCAGCCCGAGGTTCGACGAAAGCCGCGTCTCAGCGCACGGTCCGTCGGTCCGTCTCGTGTTGCTGTTTTGGATGCCCGTTTTAAAAAAGCATGATTTGTGTGTAGTCCTTGTGTGAGTGTGGGCTCATCGTGCTGTTCGGTGGTGTGTGGGAGGGATAAAGGCCCAGCTGTGGTCTTCGTCCGCCTTCTAGTAGCTTCCATTCTAAGCCACTGTAGCGAACATTGGCTGACTGGTAGCTGGGTTCTGCTCACCAGGTCATACGCAATGATGTCATTCATGTCACAAAGGGTAATGTGTACGTTATTTAAATATGTGCGGTGAAGTAGCCCCACTCTTAATGTCGATATTCAGTGATGGTGTGTTTGCCTTTATTTCCGTTTTTCCACCCGGGGTTCCTTTGTAACTCTCTAGCCCCACCTGTTGGTTGCAGAGTGTCCTGCACCTGCGGAGTCTTGGCCCTCATCCTTTCGCGATGCTGGGGGTCCCACCCGCCGTCGGCGGCCGAGGGAGGCAAGACCCATTTTGGAGGATTTGAATTGCTGTCCGCCTGCCAAGATTAAAAAACAAAAAAAAAAAAAAAAAAAAATTAAATTTTTATTTTTGCACGTTTTCGCACGTTTTTTGGACGTTTTCTGAATTCAACTGCTGCTCTCACATTCTCCATGTATCAGTGCCCTGAAATATCTTTTATTTCCTTGTTGTTTTCAGAGTGTGAGATATATTTTGGGTGTGTGTGTGTGTGTGTGTGTGTGTGTGTGTGTGTGTGTGTGTGTGTGTGAGAAAGGTACAGGGTCAATGTGTGTGTCGGGCAGCAGCCCTGTCCGTCTCGGATGCCAAACACGGCCCTGGTCAGCGAGGAGGCCGGGCCCACACCTTCCAGACGACCGTCTCCTTTCCCTTTTCTACATCCTTATTTATAAAAGTGGAATATTGAGGTCAATTTGCATAGCAAAAAAATCATGGGCTTTTATTTTTATGCATATAGATTTCATATTGAGTCACATAGTTTTGTTTTTTGGACAATGGTAAAATAAAGTCATTTGCCATTCCTAAATTGTATGTTTGTGTTTCTTATGTGGGTTTGTTTGTATTTTTCTCAAGTTAATAAGTAGTATGATGAGTAGAACTGCTTCACTTGAAAAGGAATGTCTACTTCTGGATCACCAGCGAAAACCTCTTCTAGATCCTCTTAAACTTGACTTCAAATATCTGATGCAAAGTGTGTGTGTGTGTGTGTGTGTGTGTGTGTGTGTGTGTGTGTGTGTGTGTGTGTGTGTGTGTGTGTATGTATCTGTATCTGTCCATCCTTCTCCAGAACCTGTGCTCACTGTCTTCATCTCCTGGATTCTTCCAAAAATCCAAAACATGGTGGAAAAATTAGATGCATTGAAATAAAAGACTTAAAAAACTATATAAATCTTTATTATATAATAATTTTAGATAATTACAATAAAGATCAGTTTTAATAAGTTCAAGGAAAAGCTGGAAATGTTCTGTCTTTATAGGAGTTTTTTGTGCTTTTAAATGTGCTGAAACTTTGCCAGTTGATCCTTTTTCTGGAAACTGAGAGCTTGTATTTCTTCCCTGGTCCTCCTGTTTTGGCTGGTGTGTGTGTGTGTGTGTGTGTGTGTGTGTGTGAGAGACAGAGAAATGTAGCCAGCTGTCATTCACCATCACCATCTCCTTCCCTCCTTCTTGCTCCTCCATAAAAGGCAGAACACTTGTGGAAACTCTGTGTGTGTGTGTTTACTGACACTCTGAAGTCACTGGGCACTTCCGCAGTTCATACTGGTGTGGGATCATGGGTACTTGTCACCGAGAGGCCCTCCTCTCACCCCTGGTGATGGTCTCTGACAGCTGAGCGAATCACAGCCGGGTCTGCGGGGGGTCTATTTATATCCCCCCCTCTCCCAGTTCCCTCTCCCTCTGTCCTTCCTGGGCTTCTGGTGTTGCCACACGTTCAGGCTCTTTCTCCTGCCCTCTCCGGGAAAGTTCTAGAGAGGCAGTTAAGGCGGCACCTGCCCTGTGATAAAGACCCTCCCCCCCGCGGGAGGCAGTCAGAAGCAGAGGGACCCGACGCTCCGGCCACCATGGCGCTGCTGTGCTACAACAAAGGCTGTGGAAACCGGTTCGACGAGGACAGGAACTCAGACGGTGAGGCGGTCCTGCTGACCGTGGGCTCGGAGGGCGGGGGTTGCAGGTGAAGGTTTGTAGTGTAACATGACAGTCACTGTATCCAGGGTGGCTGAAGGCCCCCGCTGAAACCCTCGGTCCTGGTTTACAGTAGCGTTGCTCCTGTCACTTCCAGAAGTTTCCAGCTTCTCCACCACGTGGGCCGTGTGGGGGGGTGATCTCGGCAGCGCCGACTGTCACCTCTGTGCAAGTGCGACTGTGTGTTTGGACCGCGACGTCGGAGGTTTCGGTCTGCGGTTCTACAATGGCTGTGTTACCATTTAACCCCCCCCCCTCCCCCCAGCACTGCTACTCACACCTGGGACCCCAAAATAGGCACCATGTGGGAGTCCTGCTGCCCAGCGCCCTCTGCAGGCCTGTAGCTCCACTCACTGTGTTCTTTTGTGTTCCAGATGCCTGTCTGTACCACCCAGGGGTCCCCATCTTCCACGATGCCCTCAAGGTGAGAAGTGAACTTGCGTCCATCTGCACACCTGTGTGCGCGTGCACACACACATACACAGACACACACACACACTTTATTAGTCCATCTTAAACATATCTTTGGACTGTGTGAGGAAACCAGTGCGAACACACGAGGTGCATGCAGACTGAGTCGGGTTCAAACCAGGTCCAGCAGCTGTGTGGCACCAGTGCTACCTGCTTGGATTTGATCTTTATGCCCAGAATATGCTGACACTGAGTTACTGGAGACCCACAGCTGAGCTGCTGCTGTGTTTGCAGGGATGGTCCTGCTGCAAGAAGAGGACCACAGACTTCTCCGAGTTCCTGTCCATCAAGGTAACCAGTCAGGGACACAGGTTCTATGTTGGGGGGGCCATGCTGGAATCTGACTCTGCCTCTGTCTTCCACTCTCCAGGGCTGCACCCGCGGTCGTCATAACAACCAGAAGCCAGCAGAGCCCCTGCGTCCAGAGGTGAGCAGTTCAGACAAGGAGAACCTGCACACTCGCAGTGGCCAAGAGGTCATCTACCAAGGACCCAAGTCTGCAGAGGCCCTTCAGAGGGAGAGACCCAGGTACTGTGTGTGTGTGTGTGTGTGTGTGTGTGTGTGTTGCTCATACTAATGGTGTGTGTCGGTGTCCAAAGTCCTGATGAACCCAAGTCAAAGCTGCCGGTGAAGGTGTCCCCCTCCCTGGCTCAGCTCATTGAGAAGATGGAGATCAGCAACAAGGAGGCAGAGGCGAAGCGAGGTGAGAACAGCGCCCCCTCCTGGTCACACCTGTCATCAACTCCAACAGTGGCCTGCTTCTCACCCCCGTTCCCCCCCACAGAGAGCCAGGCTGTCGTGTTCGGGACCCGGTGCAAGAATGCAGGATGCAAAACAGTGGGTGTCCCGTGTGTGTGTGTGTGTGTCTGTGTGTGTGTGTCAGAATATACCCGACTGTTTACTTGCCATGTGGGGTCTTGGTTTATTTTTTGTCACATGGAACAGTTTGGGTGGAATAACCAGCTTCTGTCTTCTGGTACATGACTGGGCGAGAAGTTTGTTCATAATTTGTTTTGTTTGTCACTTTTGCCACTAAGTGACAACCAGTAAAAGCTGAAAAACACAGACAACTTCCAGCTCAATGAAGTGAGACTCCAGTGTGTTTTGCTCCATCTGGGGCTTCATTTCTCTGGTTATAGCTGAAGCTCTGGTGGTTGTGAGGATGTCCTGCTCTTGCATTGCAGTAGCACGTGTAACAGGCATGTACAGGTTGCCACGGCGATAAGGTGACTGCAGACGCAACTTTGCTGTTTTTGTAGATCTTCCAAGGAGAGGAAACCAATGTGGAGATATGCATCCACCACCCGGGGGTGCCAGTGTTCCATGAGGGGTGAGCTCCTCCTCCTCCTCCTCCTCCTCGTGAGGCCATGAACAGGGCACTGCAGGTCATGGGCTGGACATCTCTGGAGGACAACAGTGTCCTGGTTATGAAAAGAGCATCTCTGTTCTCTGCAGGTACAAGTACTGGAGCTGCTGTTGCATCAAGACTGAGGACTTCAACACCTTCCTGGACCAGAAGGGCTGTGCCAACGGCAAACATCGCTGGATCCCCAAACAGGTGGGTCCTGTGCTGCACCCAGTGCCACCCAGCACAGGCACTGTGACATTTACGTCGTTCACATCTTCTGTGGGCTGCAGTCGGTGCACCACTCTTACCTGTAAGGTTTCAAGCTTGGAAGCACCACAGGCTTCATTTCTCCGTTCACTCAGAGAACCTGGTGAGGTTTGGGCTTTTCCAAGCTGCTCCCTGAGGTGGCAGTGAGTGTCTAAGCGAGGCTGAGGTCAGACAGCTGCAGGTCGCACCTCTGACCACACTGAGGGACTCGCTCTCTTCCACACAGGACAAGAAGAAGGTTGCGTGTCGATATGACTGGCACCAGACTGGGAGCCAGGTGGTGATCACCATCTATGCCAAGAACTCCAGCCCAGAGCACTCGTACGTGGAGGCCAACCAGACCATGGTGAGTTCAGGGGAGGAGGAACCAGGAGTTTCTGTGGAGAACGACCGAGAAGAGGGGGAGGGTCATGCGGGACTAATGCCGCTCTTCTTCTTCTCCCCCATTTCTGAAGCTCACGGCTCACATCCAGTTTGAGAACGATAAAATCTTCCACAAGGACTTTGCCCTCTGGGGGGTGAGTTTCGGGGTGTGGCCCCTCCCCACACATTCACGTGACCTGGCGCTCTTTAGTGACCCCTGTGAACTCTGACCCTGTCGCCCGCAGGTTGTCGACGTGCGCCAGAGCTCCGCCAGCATGGTGCCGGCCAAGGTGGAGGTGATGCTGCGCAAGGCGGACGGGGTGGCGTGGGGCAAGCTGGAGGACCCCAACGCCAAGGTGGAGCCCCCCCCCGAGGAGGAGATCGTGGTGGAAGAGCCTGACCAGCTGCCCGACTGGGACATCGACGACGATGACATCAGCGAGTCTGAGGACGAGGAGGAGCCCCCGCCCCAGTGAGCCGCGCGCAGGCTGGGCACCGACCCCCCGCTGCCCCACCATGTCGTACAGCAGATACACGTTAAAGTGGGACTGAACGGGGGGGGCTACAGAAACAGTCTCTCTGTCAGGCGGTCAGTGAGCAGCAGCTGTAAAAATTGTGTTTTTTTGGTTGTTCACAGGAAACAGCAGCTTGTCGTCTCGCCTTTAGCTCATCTGTCAGCATCACGTTTTTGTATTTTTGTGCCTGAGGAGTAAAGATGTGATTTTTAGTGACTGGGTTTTCCGGAATGTTCATCAGCTTCCCACCTTCTTACCGAAGGGTTATTCTGAGGGGTAGCAGTGCGGGCATGGGGGGGGGGGCTCACGCTTTAGCCCTCTGTGACAGCAGGATGTTGACCTGAGACAGTCTGGGTGCAGGAGGGGCAGGATGTCAAAGTGCAACCGTCTGTCACACAGCGACAGTTGTCATGGTGACTGTTTACCGAGACAAGCGGAGCGACGCGGAGACCTGCTGGCCGCCTCGTCCCTCTGGTGCCACAGTGGGCCGGAGCTCAGGGTTAGGATGGTGGTCCCAGATGTCATGAGTGACAGAGCAGGGTCTCCTAAGGGGAGCGGTGGAGCTTCTGGTGTTGTGCGTGCACGCACACACACACACACACACACACACACACACACACACACACACACACGGGCAGCTGTACCTTTTGCTCAATTTGCTCCACTGTGTAACACGGCAAAAACAGACACTGTGAGGTTTGACTGACTGACAGGAGCGGCGATATTTTATTTGCTTTTTCACTTCATGTCAACATCAGTGTGTCAGTGACTCTTGGTAAATGTTTGTCAGTCGATTTCAGGAGAAAAAGGAAGAAGGTTCAGAAGCCACAACGACAGCATTTTGAACAAACAATCCTGGACGACCGCAAAAAGGGTCGAGAGGAGCAGCCCGGGGGGAGGAGTGGCCAGTCGCTTTCTCACACACACACACACACACACACACACACACACACACACTCGCACGCACACACACACACACACCCAGCTCCTGGCATCTTTCCTCTGCCCACGTTTATACTGTGTTTAAATATCACCTCAGTTTACTCCACAACACACAATTGCATATTTGGCATTAATAACATTTTGGAACAAGTTTACATCTCAAACCCCCTGCAACATCCATGTAAAGCCCAGCTGTTGTTCTCGGACGTCGCGAAATGGATAAAAGGCAGAGCTGTCGCCTCGGTCCTCCTCCCTCTGCCCAAACATGGTTACTAACACTGAAACGTGACCGTGTGAGCGGCGCTGCTGCCAGGACTCCGCCCCTCTGGGTAACAGCCGCACGTCGACACGTAGCAACACAAACCACAACGTCGGCGTTTTAACATTCATTCCGACGCCGAGATACACGTTAACTAATCAAATAATTATTCACTCGACTGCAGAACAATACCAACGCCGTCCAAGGCACCGGACCAACCGACGTCTGCGTGAGGTCAGCTGGGGACAAGGCCCTGCAGCGGCAGCGGGGGGCCTTGCCGGCTGGGGGGCACGCGGCACCCACGGTGCTGAGCGTTCGCTCCTCGGGAGGCTTTTGGTTACCGTGACATCCACGAGCTGAGCCCTGCTGCACCGGCCGACACCCCAGACAGTTAAAAGCAGGAGAATGTCGGTGGCAGGTGAGGTCGCGCCGCAGCTGCAGCCCAGCTGGACGTTTGCTGTTCGTGTTCCGGATGTTTCCGACGGCCGTCGTTCATCAGTAAAATAAAAAAGCACACAAAGGGAAAGTTAGGTCTCTGCGGGCTTCGCGATGCACACAGACACCACACCGTCAAGGAGTCTGCGCCCCCTCCTGGCTGGAAGCTGCCGCTACAGCGCAGCAGGGAGGGAGAAATGATGTGGCTCCTCCTCCTTTCCTGACTCTCCACCAACAGAAAGAGGCGTCTGGAGATGCCCGGGCCGCAGGTCCCCGGTACCGCGTTTAATTCCCCGTAAAGTCTGCGTCACACGAGCCTTTCACTTCCCAGGATGCTGCAGCAGCACAGCACAGAGTCACAAGACAGTTCCGGTTTCCCCTGAACATCACATCATTCACCTTTGAAGAACATCAGCAGAGATCATCTAGCAACAAGTGACGTTTTCAGCACGTTCCGGCAGCAGCGCTGCTCTTACCTGAGAGGGAGCTGTTGGATTTCTGCTTGTGGAGCTTCTCCCGGTCCCTCCTCACCTTGGGCATAATCTTCATCTTCACGCTGCTTTTGGTAGCTCCTCTCACCGTGTTCTGGGAGAGACCGACAGGGAGGAGAAGTTGCGCTTCGATCCTCACGTTCCGTACGTCAACATCTCTGCTGTCGGCGCACTTTTGCTATTCCGAGCTGCGCTTTGCTTCGGACGAAACAAGTCGGCGATCAAACCCGCCGCGGTCAAGTCTGCTCCACACACACACACGTTACCTCCTCGATGCAGTGCATGATGGGAGAGATCCAGTGGATGTCCGTCAACTTCTGCAGCTCGGCGTTCAGGCTGTCCAGCGTGGAGGACAGCGTGTCCTCCTGGGAGGGGTCCAGTTGCTGCAAAGACCCAGGAAACACACACACACACACACACACACACGCTGAGGGACTGTGGTGCAGCCGACAGGTGCTGTTTGCGTCACAGCTGCTTTGTCAGGAACACAGGCATTTTATAGTGTTTAGCTCATATTTGGGGAAACTGTTTGGGGGGTCGGGGTGGGGGGGCTGTGACTCACCGTCTGCAACCGCTAATCATTCAATAATCATTCATTTACACTTTTTTGTGGTTCTGTTCAAGTTGCTCTATATTTACAACAGACAGCAGGAGAAAAAAGCGCTCTGGCTGCGCTTATAACCGCACAAAACTTTTATATCATTATTATTCTACAGTTTTATTTTAACACAAATGATGGATGAGTTCAGTGAACATGACAAAATGCTGTTATTCAGCACAGTGATCCTGCACGTCACCCGGCTGAACACACAGAGCGACACAGCGTAAGGGGACGTTCATCACGACAATATTACATTTCCCCCCCGAAACGTTTCTCATGGGCTGGGGGGGCGGGGGGGGGGCAGGTTCCTCACCAGCAGGTTCCCCTCCAGCAGAGCGCGAGTCTCCGCCTGCAGAACCCGGCTGCTGTTCAGCACCTCCACAGCGGTGGAGCGACTCAGCATCTGCAGGCACATCGCCGGCGTGTCGGTGCGTGTCGTCTGCATGCGTGTGCACTGTGGTGTGTGTGTGTGTGTGTGTGTGTGTGTGTGTGTGTGAGAGCATCACGGCACACACTGACCTCAGGGCTGCACGGTCTGCTGGGAAAGGCCTCGCTCAGCACCAGGGCGCTGGCGTTGACGGCGTGGGCGAGTTCCTGCTCCACCAGCTTGTGTGTCTTGGCAGCCTCACGGATCCTACACACACACACACACACACACACACACACACACACCTCCAGGTTAAGGTCTGCTGTGTTTATCTGTAAATATTATCCTTCACTACTACTGTAGCATCTCTGCACGTCACCCCATCCTGCCCTGCTGCCCCCCATGGGGCCCTACCTGGCGATGAGGGTGTCGGCCACCAGGCCCAGCTGCAGCACCTGTGCACACTCCTCCTCTGTCAGGTACTCCATGGACTGCTGGGAGCTGAGTCTGGGCCGCACGCATTTGCGCTTGTCCTCCCACGACTTGAGCGTGCTCTCGAAGGCCTGCGCGGGGGGGGGGGGGGGCATCGTCACGGAAACGCCCTGCAAACGCACATGCCAGGCCCGCCCCACCGACCCTCACGGCACCNGGGGGGGGGGGGGGGGGGGGCATCGTCACGGAAACGCCCTGCAAACGCACATGCCAGGCCCGCCCCACCGACCCTCACGGCACCCACTCGGTCTCTGGTGAGCATCTGGGCCCGGTTCTTGTGGACAATCTGGATGATCCCGGGTGGCTGTACCCACGCCTCTCCGTCCACCTGCACAGGGACCCCCTCGTCGCCCAGGATGGTGATCTTCACCTGGCGGCACTGCGGAGGACGGGGTTCAAGGTCATACACATGGAGGGGGTCTCAGTGTTCACAACGTTCGCCTAACATCCGAGCCCCCGGAACTCAGCAGGTGTGGCAGAATGTTTACTGTACCCTGCATGTTCTCTCACACACACACACACACACACACACACCTGTGCGATGCGGTGGTGCTGCAGGTTGATGACCCGGGACACAGCCATCTGCATGCTGCCAAACACAGCCACCACCTCCAGCTTCTTATCGTCGAAGGATGGGGCTCCGAAGTTCTGCATGAGGGAAAGAGGAAGCGGACAGTCAGCTCCCTCCCATCTCACACCTCTGTTTAACATAGACGGTGTTGCCAGCATAACGCGACTAAACCGTGTTCAGGGGTGGACGTCCCTCATTCATCCTGCCAGCGGTGACCATGGTGACAAACACCACGTGTTAAAGAAAACATCTCCATTTGTGTGTGTCGCACATCATCCACCATCCAGCTCCAACACAAGCATAAACTATATATGGATGTAAGTATATAAATGTAGACCAACGTTGTCCTCCTTGGTTCCTCCCCAGAAGTTGATGCCTCCAGCGTAGCTGGGAATGTTGAGCACGGCCAGTCCCTGGAGACTGGGCAGGTTCATCGGCACGCCATCGCACTGCACACACACCACGGTGAGGATGATACACATTACAGACATCGAAGTTTATTTCCTCGGTCGATTCAGTCATTTACAACATTAATCCACAGCAACTCGCTTCCTGACCCTCGTCTCCTTTCCAGTCCAGACCCTTAACCTACTGTACCTCCAGCAGCACACGCTGCTCCAAGTTCTTGTAGGTCTTCTGCACCAGCTCCTTGGTCCCCAGCACTCCGTACCACATGATGTTCTTGGTGCGACTGCTGGACAGAGAGACAAACTGCGTCAGGCGTTAAAGGCGCAGCTGAACGCGGTGGAGCCGCTGAGCTCGCCGGGTCCCTCCCCTCTCCGCACCGTGGAAAAGCTGCCGTTTCACCTCGGTGCCATTAGTTAGTTTACCTGGTTAGTGTGCACCGCTAACTACACCGAGAAAAGCTGTTAGTCTTTTTGAGGCAGAACATTATCGTTTATTTTTAAGTCATTTATTCGACAAACAAGCTGCAGTGGACGGGAGGGGCTGCGTGAGGAACGAAGATTATTGTTCATTCCCCCCCAAACAGCCCCCCTACGCTGCTGGTTTAACGTCCGCATCTTTAACTAGTACGTCACTTATTCCCATTATTAGGCCAGACTTGGGCTGCAGGGGAGCGACCCCCCCCCCCCCCCGGAGGACTGGCACCACATCCCGCAGGGGGGGCAGCGCAGGCCAGCAGGTACCTGCACTTCTTGGGGTGCTCGTCCCTCTTGNCCCCCCCCCCCCCCCAGGAGGACTGGCACCACATCCCGCAGGGGGGGCAGCGCAGGCCAGCAGGTACCTGCACTTCTTGGGGTGCTCGTCCCTCTTGTTGTTGAACTCCAGCGAGATCTTGGCGTCCAGCCCGATGCCAAAGTAGTTGTTCATCACACACTTCTCCGTGCACAGCCTGCAGGGGGCACAGGGACGGGGGGCCGTCGTCAGGGCAACAAGGAACCCGGAGGAAGAGTCTTCCCGTCGGAACGGAAAGTTTAACCATAAACCCGAGAAGTTCCCCGCTTCCTTCTCCATCTCTAAGGCTCTGCCGAGCAGCGGCGCTCTGCGGGGGGTTACTTACACAGAGTCCTCAGGGATGCCGGGACCGCCGAAGCTCTCGGATTTCTCCAGAACCGCAGGAGACGGGCCTGCGTGGCAGAGGGAGACACGAGTGAACGAGTCGTTCGTTTGAACCGGGTGTCTGGATTGGGACGCGACCGTGTGAATGAGCGTCTCTATGTGACACTTACGGGGGTCCACGTCCTTGGGGTCCTCCCAGACGTCCTGCTTCGCGGAGGACGGGCTCTGCTCCGGACAGTGGCGGCTCTGCTCGTCCACCACTGAAGCACATTGGATAGGGAGGCGCATTATGGTGGGGTGGAGGGGGGGGCTGGGACAGAGACCACGAGGAGGCGGGGGAGTTTTGAGAATTTCCTCCTGGCAGGAGGTCAGCCCACCTTTCTCAGCCTGCTCAATGATCTGCCGCAAGGCCTTCTTCAGGCTGTTGGCCCTGAGCATGAGCTGCTCCCGGGAGCGAAAGCCCTGCGAGACATCGGGGGTGTCGGAGAGATGCCCCTCCTGGGCATCTCTCCGACACTGCTGGGGGGGTGGCGACTGGGCGCCGGCCTCCTCGTTCAGGGCCTTCACCAGGGCGTCCAGCTTCTCGTTCAGCAGGGTGCACTGCGGACACAGAGCAGAGTGGTGTCACCCCGAAGTCCACCTGCCCCTGCCCCTCGCGCTCCCTCCACGATGTTCCCCGCAGTGCCTGCAACACCCAAATCGGAGGCGGGAAAGGGACTGTGACGAAGCACTGGCCACCCACCGAGACTCCGTTCTGTGCGTTACACAACACCCCCCCCCCCCACACACACACACCTTCTTGGCCATTGCGTCCGCCTCCTCCCTGTTCTCCGCTGCTCTCTCGTACGCTCTGCCCACCTCCAACACAAAGTCGTTCACCGTCCCACACAGAAACCTGCGGCAGAGGGAGGGAGGGAGCGGTGAGCTCCAAGCACGTGGGCCTTACCCACCCACGGGGGTCTGCCGCAACAGGCACGGCAGCACCTGCACAGGTAACCGAGGCCACGCGCGGCGCTGGCTCGCTCACTTAGCTGAGGAGATGACGTCACTATGTTTGTCCGAGTCCAGGATCTTGGACAGGTGGGCGGCGACCGAGTCTTCATACTGGGTCATCTGGACCTGGGGGAGCAGAAGCACTGAGGTGGAGAAAAAGCCACTATAGGGGTTTAAAAAACAGGCATGTGGGACTCAAACCTGCAGAGGAGCATCTTGAGTCTCATCCTCCTTCACCACCAGGGGGCAGTGTTTGGTCGGCGCTTCGTACGTCATCACGCTCCACCTGGGAGGGGACAGAGAAGAAAAGTGTCCCTTGGGCGGGAGAAGCCGGACGACCTGACAAAGATGTGGCGTGGGCGGTGTGGATCTGCGGCGGGTGCTGCTGGCCGGACCCGGCGCCATGACAGATGGAGAGAAGTTTCCGCACAAGACCCTCACCTGACCTGTGGTGACTGCAGTTTTACTGCACATAAGCAATGAAAAGCAAACATACCAAAAGTGCAGAGAACAGCCTAAGAGGAGCTGGACGCCCGACTCAGCAATAAAACCGACGGGCTGTAAAAGGTTCCATAAATAAACGGCCGTCTGCGGCGCGTCGATCACCCAACCCACCTGCCTGCTGGACACTCTGGCCACGGCCGCAGGGGGCACGTCCAGGTTCAGCGGGGTTACCTGTCCAGCATCTTGGTGGTGGCTCTTTCCAGCTTCTCGAGGATCTGCAGCAGCTGGGCGTCATCGTCGCAGAGGCCCCCCCAGCCGAGCACTCGGGCCAGATCATTGCCGGTCCCCAGAGGCAGGACGCCGAGCTGGCACTGCGCCCCACAACACACACACACACACACACACACACACGGGGTATAATTTAAAAGCGAGTCAAGGGAAAATGCTGATTTGACATCTGATGTGTATTAGTGCTGCCCCTCCTACACACACACACACACACACACACACACACACACACACACACATCACGGTTAGACCCCCTTACTGGCACCCCCACCTGCTTGTGCAGCCCCTGCCTGTCGAGCTCGGACAGCACCCAGCCCACGCTGCCGTCCCCACCGCACACCAGGATGCGGAAGCTCACGAACTTCCTGAAGAGACGCAGGCTGCAGGGGGACAAAGGGGGGCAGATCAATCCCCGAGTCCAGGGTCTCCCACGGCAACACTGTGTGTATGTGTCAGCAGGTACAACGCAGTTGCTCTGCTCACCCCAACTGCGGGCCGCCGTTCATCAGGTCAAACACCTGCGCCGGGTTCAGCAGCTGCTTGAACCTGCGCAGGAACTTAATCCCTTGGTTGTCCCCACTCTTGGAGTTGACCAGGACCAGCAGCGGGCTGGAGCAGGACGGGCTGGTCGCTTCCCAGAACCCTGAGGAAGCAGCACGGGGTTGGAGCCCGGGGGGGGCGAGTGGGGACACATGACGGACACGTTTGCTGGCTGATGCTCACCATCGGATTCGATCATGTTGATGGCAGTGGGGGGGATGATGGAGACTTTACACGGCCCCAGGGAACACACTTTCCCCACCTGCTCCTTACAGCTGTTGTGCACCTGCGCCCGCGAACACACACACACACCCGAGTTAATATTGACACTCACCCCAATATGTATTTCAAAGAAAGACACACACACACACACACACACACACACACGGGCACCAACATCTCCACATGCTGCCATACATAATTAACACCTCCATCATAAACAAATATCTAGGCAAATAAACACACGAACACCTGCAAAATGCATAAATGCCACAGGATATAAATATGACACAAATAACACCCACACAGACACACAGACACCCACAGACACACAGACACGGGTGAACTGGGCGCGGATACACTCACGATGGCCTTGCACCAAAGGCAGCGCCAGTCCTGCAGCCGCCGCACACTGCCGCAGTTGCGGTCACACACCACGCACTTGGCGCTCACCGGCAGGTTGCCCTCCAGCCACTGGTGAGGCATGGCCACCTGCCAACACACACACACACACACGAGCGCGCGTTACTGCTGTCCGTCAGGCTGCTGGGGGGGCAGTTCTACTCCAGTGGTCGTGTTGAAGACTCTGCAGGGTGATGTCATCTGGAGGCAGAGGGTCAGGGGGGTGAAGGCGCGAGAGCTGCCAAACACGGCCCACATCCACCTCTCTGCACGGGGCTCTGGGGGGGGGGGGGTTCGTAGTGCTCTGCTGCCGCCCCCTCAGCGGGACGCGGAGCTCTCAAACAACACGAGCGGATCGGCTGCGTGGGAAACACAGTGGCGATTCGGGCCACCGTGACATTCCCATCACAAGCACCGAGCACCTCACCCCCTGCGGTCAATTCTCACCCCGTCCTCGTCCTCGATGACGTCGCTCCCGACGGACGCCAGAGTGGTCCACTTGCAGCTGTTGGTCGAGCGCACGGCGCACCGCTTGTGGGCTTTGAACTTGCACACTGCGGGTGCGGAAGGAGAGCGGAGGAAAGGTGAGGGCAGGTGAGTCGCTACATGTTTTTCCGGTTCTTTACATCTCGTTCGGTACCTTCGCAGGACAGGCCGTGGGACGTGACCCCCGAGAGAGCCTCCCGACACACGTTGCAGAAGGTGGGCCTGGCGTGGGAGCAGGCGTACCAGTTGTGCATCCCAGAGAAGTGCTCCGTGTTGAACTGGCTGGCCTGTGGGCGGAGACAAGGTCACGTGACCATACCCTCCAGTGGGAGCCACTACACCCGGGGGGGGGGGGGGGGGGGGGGGGGGGGGGGGGGGGGGGGGGGGGGGGGGGGGGGGGGGGGGGGGGGGGGGGGGGGGGGGGGGGGGGGGGGGGGGGGGGGGGGGGGGGGGGGGGGGGGGGGGGGGGGGGGGGGGGGGGGGGGGGGGGGGGGGGGGGGGGGGGGGGGGGGGGGGGTGGCAGGTGGGGACGCTCACCTCATAGGTCTCCCACTTCTGCACCGACCTGAGTGCGCTGATCCAGTCCTCCAGCTCCTTCCTGTTCTCCGCACACAGCATGAGCTTCCGGAACGGAGTGATGACCTTCAGGAGGCGTTAGAAACGTCAGGCGGCAGGAGGGACGGAGGGGCGGCTGTCGTCACGGCGAGCGAGGACGCTTACCGTGAAGCTGTTGTTGACATTCTTGGTGCTGGTTTCGGCAACGCTGGCATCTGAGAGGTCCACCTCGTCGAAGATCAGCGACTGAAACCCAGAGCGTCGGTCAGGTGGTTATTTTGAGCACAACCGGGGGCCGAGACCCGGGGGCTGCGGGTTCCAGCCTGACCCGTCCGCCAGCGGCGACCTGTCCAGCCTCATTTGCTCGCACTCGTCTATTACAAAACATGTCTTTGGACTGGGGGTAGAACAGTCAGACTGTCCCACAGGTTCACGACACGCTTCAGTAAAACATGCAGCTTTATGACACTCAGCCAAGCAGGTAAACAAGCGGTGTGACTGCGGAGAAGACAGGAGTCCTGGTGGTGAAAATCAATAAAGCCAATTACACTGCTTGGCCAGTCAGCAGCACACACACACACCGCAGGCGGCCACACCTGAGGGGCGTCTGCTCACACGCCTCTCAGCTACCTTGGAGTCGTGGGCGTAGTACAAAGTGCGTGCACGCAGCTTGAAGAACCTCCTCTTCCACCTCTGGAAGGAGCTGGTTTGTTTCAGCAGGTATCCCTCCTTCACGCTCTTCTGCGGGGAGATGGAGACACGAGGAGTCAGGCGGGTGTGTGTGTGTGTGTGTGTGTGTGTGTGTGTCTTTGGACAAAAGCATCAGCTACATGAGCCAACAGCAACAATGGTCATTGGTGGCAAACAGGCAGGAGAAGTGGGCGTAGCCGCTGAACCTGCAGCGCGGCCCCCCAGGCAGCAGGACCACCTGGGTGGAGCAGGAGGGTTCCCTGCTGTTTTTACACCGGAACGCGGTAAAGCAGAAGGAACCTCACCTGACCCCTCTGGGGAACAAAGTGCTCCTCTGAACAACTTCTCCAGGACACACTTATTCATGTTCACGCAGCAGTGAACATCATCAGCTGTATGTGACACAGCAGCGTATTTTCCGTCTCCATTAGAAGTACGTTGATCAAGGGTCCTACAGCAGGAGCAGGAGGGACGCTGGTGTTTACCACTACGCCACCTGCTGTCCGGTGAGCAGAACGTTGGCCTACACTGCCTTCCCAGGCCAGCACCACGCAGGCAGAACACGGTAAACCAGGAAGCAGTGTGTGTGTGTGTGTGTGTGTGTGTGGGGAGGGGGGATTGGAGCACAGCCTTTATGACCAGCTGGGTTAAAGCACATCCACCATAAACAGTTTCCTGACATTACAAGTCTAGCAACAGGTAACTATGAAACCGCGACACAAAGAAGTTCCACCCTACACAGATGCACGGGATTTCCCACAATCCACCTCTGTACATGTTCTGCCGCCACCCGGTGTGAGCAAGAGCCACAGCGTCACCTGCTGCTCCTCCACCAGCCGTGTCATCGACACCAGCAGGATGGCGCTTTTGGCTCCAGTGACACGGAACAACCTCCCTTGGTCCCTCAGACCTGCTGAATCCTTTCTGGTCTTCGAAAGCGTTTCGAAGGACCTCTTCCAGATCCAGACTCACCAGCTCCGTACGTGAGCAACACATCGTGGTCAGCTCAACTCTGCCCACACTCCTGTGAATCACCCAGCAGGCTGTAGAGGTGAGATCACCGCTGGAGGCAAAGCTGAGAGCCCCCACACATCTCCCCCACACACACACACACACACACACACACACACACACACAGCTCCATCCATACAGCCACTAAAAGCTGGACAGAAGATTAGTGGTGAAGGAGCTTCTGGGTAATAAGAGCCACACAAGTCGAGTTCCGGGGGGACAGAGGACAGCAACGACGAGAGGAATAAGGAAGATGTAAAAGATGTTAGGAAAAAGGCCACCTGAACCTGCTTCTCGGCCACACCCCCGGGGAATCGCTCCGCTGGGGGGGTCTCCGCGGGGGGGTCCGTCTCAGACAGTAGGGGTTCCTGGCAGCAGAAGCTGTAGGGGCAGAAGCTCGGCATGTCAACGCAGGTACCGGCCCTGAACTGCGGAGCGTTCCGCAGCTCCCGCACGGGTGGCAGCCTGGCCCCCCCCACTCACACCTCCCAGGGTTCAACCTGCCCAATGTGGAGACACGTGGAAAAAAGCCCCCGCCCCCGAGCCTGATGCACCTTTCCTGCAGGTGTGCTCAGCTAATGTCTGGAAGGGGAGTGGCGAGGGCAGAACCATGGATAAAAATAGAACAGCCGGTTGGACCGGATACCTGGACAGGTACACTGTGGAGGGCCGAGGCCCCGGAAAACTCACTTGCAGCCATCACCACGCAGACCCCCGTGCCTAGAAGGCTCAGAACCTGAGTCACTGCACTCTGTCTCCTGCCCACTATTGATTTGTGACTATCGGCCGGCGAGCGGCTGCTGTGAGCGCCAACCCCCCATGGTGCAGTTTGCCGGCTCTGCATGGCTCAGAGGGCAGTCCGAAGGTCAGGCGTGACACGCTCCTTTCCGTAAGTGACATCACTGCCGCGACGCTCCCTGAAAGTGAAAGCGAGCACTTTCTGGAATGTGGTTTCAGTTGAACAGAACAGTCAGGATGAGTGACGAGACCCCGGGGTAATGTCTTGCGGGGGGGGGGGGGGGGGGG
>UFQX01000859.1:145037-176722 GCA_900497675.1 Arapaima gigas | reverse complement strand
CCCCCCCCCCCCCCCCAGGCTGGACAAAGCACTGTCCCACCCTCAGCTCAGTAGGAGTCCTGTGTCACCAGTACTGCAGACACACCCCCCATTTTGCATAACTGGCACAATAAGGGGCTACAAACATCACCGTTCCAGGGGGGTGGAGGTTGTGACTCTCACCTGGGGCCCCTTTGCAATTCAAATGTCAGCCATAGGTGATGGACGGAGGTGCTGGGAGCTTCCAGGATAGAGCAGGAAGTACACGATACGAAGAAGAGCGAATGATATGAAGAGCCAAAGAGGGGCGGTGATGGAGTGAAGAGCAACCAGAGCTGGGAGGGGACAGCTCACTGGTCCCCCAGAGGATGGGTACGTCCTCAAATGTACGGCGGCACACTGGACAACTGAAGGGAGCGGCAGTTCTAACACTGCCAGCACAGCAGTAATGATCATAAAGGAGCAGCAGGTGGCGCAGCGGTTACAGACGACCCACTGTTACCCCAAAAAAACAGGCAAAGCACCCGTCCACCACCACGAGGTCCTGCATCAGCAGCTTCCTGAGATGCCCTGCTGGGGGGGGGGGCGCTGAATGCCGCACAGGAACCCCTACATGTTGTGCCCCCCACTTGTTGCCAGGGCTCCGCTGCACATCCTTCTGACCACTCTCGGTTGCCATGGACACCGGCTAGCGGCAAGCGGAGGACCGCGTTAAAGCGACAGCAGAAGCTTGTTTAACTGCATCGGTGCAGCTTCGGTTGTTCCTCTCGGCTTTTTCTGAGAACCTGAACCGCGTTTAACTGCTCAGCTGCACGAGGCGCCCATTAGGTTCACAACCCACATCCGCATTATTACACATTATGCTTATTCATTCCTTCAAAAGCTGACAGTTTCCTCCAGAGCAAACGTTAGATCCACATACTGTACTAACCACCTGCACCGCTGCCCGACTCTCACCGCGGCCATTGAGGGTAAGGGGCTGTGCTGAAGGGTATGACTACAAGGTTGCCTGCGCTCTGCGCCACTGCTGCAGGGACACAGCTTAGAAAAGAGATGCAACAAAGTCATTGAAGGGAGCTGCTGCACCCCCAGCAAAGCAGAACCATCTAATCTCTTCACACACTCGCTGCAGTCTCCGTCAAGACACCCGCACACCCGCCCACTCTCACACGACACCTCCCACGGTTGCACCGCAGGGCCCCTGGCCAAGCGAGACCCGTCTGGGCCGATAAGCCGGCACCTTAAGACACTAATTCTTATACTAGCAAGATGTCGAGTCCTTTGCGAATCGGCGGCCGTCCGGTCCGAGTTGCGATCGTCCTGGGAACACCACCCAGGGCTCACAGAGCTTAACATGACCGACTCTCCAGGGGTGGGGGGGAAACGCAACAGCACACGGACCCAGCCGGATTCAAACTCACATCCAAACCCACAGCCCAGGAGCCAGAGCCACCAGCTGCCAGGTCCACAGACGTGTGTTTCAGGTGTATTTATAACAAATTCTGCTCTCAGAGAGAGTGTGTGTGTGTGTGTGTGTGTGTGTGTGTGTTACACTGCCCACTTGTGTAGGTGGCTGCTGAATGCAGCGTCTCGAGGGCAGACAGTGTTCGTACATCACCTTGGATGAAGGAATCAGTTACACTCCGGTCACGTGTCACTGTTCATCACTTTGGAGCTAAACGCTAACAAACAATTCTGTATGCAAGTGTGTCCATTTATTCCTAAAACCCCAAATGACTGAGTATACATCACGAGTAAAACGACATGGGGTCTCCTTCACATCCCAGACTACAACTTTAAAAATATAAATGACGTTGAGGTCAGACGGTGAAGCGTCTCCTGACACCGACAAACGGAGAGTGAAGAACGACTCCATCCTTCTGCAGCAGCATCTCCGCTTCAGGACGACATTCAGCGCCGAAGCCGTTTTGCTCTAATGAGATCAGAAAGCTCTTTGCTCTCGGCTGCGGCGTCAGTCCAACCCAAAGGTCAGCGTGCGTGCAGCCCGGCTCCTCTTCCGCTCAAAAGTTTGAGCACGCCAGGAGACCGGGCCACGCCGGCCTGAGGGGGAGAGCAGAGCGCCAGGGAGCTGGGAAGATGGAGCCATTCCCTCATCGAGCTTGTTAGCCAAATGCCTCGTGAAAACCTGGTTTCCAGCACGCGAACTCACACTTGGGGGAGGGGGAATCAGCGGTTTATCGCTGCCGGTCGCTACGTAGGAAAAGCAGCGTCTGAATAAGTAAATGTGAGCGAGTCGGTGCTGAGCGGCGCCGGTTCGACCGAAGCGCCGCGTTGGCCCCTGCGGAGCTGCATGTGTATCTGGACCACTGGGGCGCAGCCGGTTTACTGGAGTTCTTTCGCTCACTGATGCACCAGCCCTGCAGAGGAGGCTGCGGGTCCCTGGGGTGTGAATCGGATGGCACGCGTCACTTCCCCCCTCCCCCGGAGCCGCACGGCGTGAGTGTGCCGCACTGCGCCGGGGAGAACGAGGACGGTCGCTCCTGCCGGGGACCGCTGCCCCGCCAGTAAAAATCCATGCTGCGAGTAGGGCAGAGTGCACGTTCGACCCCCCATGCCTGGCCGGCTCCTTGTCTCCCACATGGCGAAAACCTCGCAGTGTTGGCACCTCTGACTGCTGCTGCCAAAAATACTCAGCTGGGTGCGTAAGCAGGCAGCGACTTCCAGACCACATCCTCCTCGCGCCCTGAGGCCGGCCTGCTGACTCACTGCTGTCTGCGCCTCACACGCAGGGCACCGCAAACTGCCGCTCCATCCTCGGTGGGAAACACGCTCGATACGCCGCTCCACCTGCGCCACACCCACGTTGGCCCAAGGAAAAGCGGTAGCTTCACCCTCAGGTCCCGACTGCCCCCCCCCGAACCTGCAACCTGCGGCAAATGCCGGGTCAGCAGGCAAGTGACAAAAGCAGCGGTGCGGACATGACACGCGGCCTGCAGTTTGGGTTTGTTTGGGATATCGGGCGCCTGGGTGGGTCGCTGCCCCTGACCCCCGTCTGTGGGGAGGTGGGGCCAGCTCGCGCGTGACTGACGGTTCGACGAGACCGGAACGGTCCGGAGAGCCAGAGTCCGCCGAGCGTCCGGCATCGATTAGGGTCCCTGACACAATAGCCTGGGTTCAACCCCCACGTGGATGAGTGGAGAACACAACCCCACTCGCTGACAAAGGCTGCTTTCTGTGGCTTCCTGCATAGCTGAGTTTGAAGAAAAACTCGAGAAGCAGCAGTTGCTATTTTTGTGCTATAGAAGAAAAAGCACAGAAAAAAGAAATGTCAGAAATATGGTTCCTTCCTGTTTTTGTTTTATTCTCTTTGAAAACAGAGCTAAGAAATGCCCTATGGGTGTGCCCACACACACACACACACACACACACACCGGCAGACCCAGGGCAGATTCGAACCTTCAGAAGGTAAGTCCACCCTCTGTGGACGTAGTACCGTGAGTGTAGCTGCGAGCCGCTGTGACGAAAGGACCTGCTAAATTAACCAAATGTCCACTTTTCCCGTTACATCCAGACTGATTAAAGTGTGTGAAAAGGCCTGGGAATCTCCCATGATGCCACAGGGGAACAGAAGCACGCAGGTAGGGTACATGACCCCAGCGGCGCCCGTGAAACTCTCCGGACTGCGAGGCCGACTCACAGGAGCGGGTTCTGCACCCCCGCTTCCCCTCTTCGCTGTTCCTATCTGAGGCAGCAGTGGCTCCACCAAACAGCTCCGGTGCTGCGAGCGTCAATCACACGGGTGACTGAACACACCCCTGTCCCACAATGCAATGCACTCAGCACCATGGCTCTGCTGGAGAAACAACAGCAAAGCCCCTGGCCTCCCATGCACTCGAGCGGCACTCCACACACACACCAGCCCGGCGGGCGGGGACATCGCGGCCTCCATCGGCCGGTGAGCTTCACCGCCGGCACGGCAGGATCTCCAGAGCTTCTCTCAGTAAATGATTAGAGGTGAAATGTGGTGTTTTCTGCAAGTTTTATTCTTCATCGGGTTCCTCTCTGGGAAGCGCCGGTGTCACGTGACAAAGGAGGATCAGTGACACACCTTGGCATTCCCAGGAAAACAGCCCATTAGCAGCACGGCGTTAAGAGGGGCTCTGCTGCATCGCCGGGCATCACGGGAAATAAGGCAGTGCGTTGCGGCGACGATGGATCTGATTTACTCAGCAAAATAAAAAGGCGGCGGTAATAATTCCAGGGCGATTACTGACACGTGCACCTGCGATTGTTTGAGTCTCAGAGGGACGCCGGCGACTGGGGAGGGAAACAGACTCGAGGCAGCTGGGTTAAACCCCACATCGGTAACCAGGTTAATCTCCACCAGGCAGAACATGTCGATCTAATCTGATCACAGCCACGACGAGCCGCCGGGGGTCTCAGCTGCAGCAGGACGGCTGCGCTCCTGTCTTCTCAGAGCTCCGTCCAGCTCGTCCTGTGAAACTCCCCCACACCCCCCGTGGTACAGCAGGGTCCCTCCTAGGAGCCACACCCACCTGGCACCTACACGACTGACCACCGAGTCTCACGCAGACAGGGGCTGGACTCTGAACGCTCACCTGCGGTCACACCTTCAGGGCCCTGTGGAAGTTCACCTGCTTTGCTGTACCGTCCTGCAGTATAGTCCCCCCCCTGCCCTGCCAAAAAACGGAAATAAACACATCGACATTCCTACAGCAGCGTCCGGTGTGGTACCCCCCACAACTTCATTTACATTCGCAGTCATACATTCAGACAACCCAGAGTGAACAGTGAGATACGAAGAGTGATACATCAGCCACGGGCGCTGAAGGATCCCATCACGCTGCTGTCAGAAGCTCCGCAGGGAAACCGGGGGGGGGGGGGGGGGGGGGGGGGGGGGGGTTCCCACTATGCTCTGCTGGGTCCCACATATTCAGCTGCACGGAGCAATTTCAGTTCAATCTGCTGTCTTGGTTAAACATCAGCAGAGGTGCTCGCATGGGGAGCCAGGGCTGGGGAGGGNAGCACCACCCGGGGGGGGGGGGGGCAGCAGAGTGAAGCTACAGTTTCTCAGACATGTCTCTTTGCGCAGAGAAGTCTTCACACTTCTCACTCGAATCCTTTCTGGAAGAGCCTGTCTGAATGGAGATGCTTTCAGGGTCCTTCAGGCGTCACGTGACCCACAGACACTTTCATTTCCACTCTGTGGCTTCCGTGTTAGAGCAGTAGCCACGGACACAGTGGGCTGCGTATATTATGGTAAAGTACCACGCTCAGGGGGGTAACGTACCAGCCAGCTACCCTGTTTCTACACCATTTTGTTAATTAACCCAAGGAGTGTTCAAAGTTTCTGCCCCCCCAACTGGGTGGAGTTTGTGTTTCCATCCCTTCAAGGCATCAACCTGATAACCATCCAGCTTTCAAAGATCTTCACAGATGGCTGTGTTCCCTTCTCCATCATCTCTCCTCTCTCCTCCCTTGTCCATCATCCCTCATCTCTCCTCCATCGTCCCTCATTCTTCCTCACTCATCCATCGTCCTTCATCCCTCCTCCCTTGTCCATCATCCCTCCTCCATCGTCCCTCATCCCTCCTCCATCGTCCCTCATCCTTCCTCCCTTGTCCATTGTCCCTCATGCCTCCTGCATCATCAATGCGGCCGCCCGGCGGTGCTGCAGTGCACAGAAGCTGCTCTCCTGGGACAACTTTAGTGTATAAAATCATTTACTGCTTTTTTATTAGTTCTGCACAACTCTGCAGTCAACAGGGGAGTGAAGCACGAGAGACTCGCCGTTTCCCACCAACTGCTGCTCAGCTCTGCACTCCTCCAGCCCGAGCAAAACCTCGTAAACAGACACCGCAGTGGTTCGGCAGCAGGTTCAAGAGGGAAGTGAAGCTACTCAGAGACTCAGAAACGTCTGCAGTGACGCACTGAACATCAGCACCATCATCTTCACCATTGGCACCATTACCACCAGCAGCATCATCACCATCATCACGAGCAGCATCACTGTGACCACTTCACCCCATATGACCCTCTTCATACACTTCATAACTGGTATGGACACTGAGTCCAGGAGAGCTGAGGCTCCACTGAGAGGCAGGAGGAAGCACAGGATCCACAAGCTGCAGATGCTCATCAGCTAATCCGGGCAACAAAGAGCTTTGTTTTAATTTAATTGGCACAGTCAGACGGATCATTAGCTCACAGCCCTCTGGAGAATCAATTAGAACAATTAATGAGCATCTGCGGGGCGCGACCTTCACTGGGGGGGCGACCCGCCGGGTCGGCAGCTTCGCACTCCGGTTACCATGGTTTCCTTGTTCGTTCCCTGGACCGAAGGGTCATGGTGGTCTAGAGCCCATCCTGGTCAAGGTTCTGCGCAAAACACCGGTTTGTCCCAGTGCAAACACACACACACACACAAACCCTGCACGCACCTTGGCCCGGATCTGGCCCGACGTCGACACTTTTCGGATGAGCTTGTGTGAGCTGCCCTCCTGCTCGCCTTCGCTGTCGGACGAGTCGTCGCCCCCCTCGGCCTGTGCGGGGGGGAGGGTCTCGGCGGAGTCCTGGACACACAGCATGTTGGGGCTCTGCTTTCCTGCCGCTGTTGGCTGCATGGTCCCCACACCTTCTGCCATTTACCCCTGTGAAGCAAGGATGTCCCTGTTCAGCACACACACATACACACACACACACACGACGTGTGAGGGCATTAAGGAGATGAATGAGTCTCTGGGGGGTCTCTGTCTAAACCCAAGACTGTAGGGGGCAACACAGGCAGGAAGGGGGGGGCACGTAAATCCCGCAAAATGATGCTTAATAATGTCTGTGGGAAGAGGGATAAACCTGCCTGAACGGGGGGGGCGGCGCCCCGGGGGGCATTCCCACTTGTCTCTTACACACAACAACAACTCCGTTACAAAAGCAAAACTACAGCGCACGTGACGACAATGTCCTGTATTCCACGCAGGAATGAAACACGATTCAACACGGCAATAAACACAGCGCGCGCCGCCACAGTTCGCTTCGTCTCCTTCTGGTTATTATTATTAATTACTGTTATTATTTATTAACAGTTTGCTATTCGCTACCTGAGGCCTCGAGGCTGCCCGACCCCCTGCGGCGCCCTGCTGTTTACGCGCCTCTCCTTCGGCTCAGTAAAATAAAATGACCGCTCGAGCGGCCGAGGTGTTTTTACCTGCACAAGGAGGCGTCACGAGCTTTGCTCAGCACCCGACCCCCGCGGCGCCGCCGCCGCCGCCGCACCCTGCGCTCTCGTGCGCCCCGCGTGCACTCCGTTAACGCACGCCCCCGTGGGCGGGTTCAGAGTGTGTGTGTGTGTGTGTGTGTGTGTGTGTGTGTGTGTGTGTGTGTGAGATTAATACGTCCTGCGTGCAGCTTCTGCGATTATTGTGATTATGGCACACGGACCCCCCGCTGGGCACCTCGCGCACATGACCGAGTCACTGAAACAGGACAAGTGACGGATTCGCGCAGTAAATGTTTTCTTATTTTGCCCGGAGGAGCGAAGGTTGCCGCACTGAGCTGTAAAATGTGTTTACAGCTGGAGAATAAAACACTGTCGCTGCGGTAAAAACACACAGGTACCTGTGTACCCCCCCTACCCCCCCACGTTGAACAAAACAGCGACGGACAGTCGAGGTCCGAAACCTGTTCTTTTGCAGCCAAACCCACGTCGACCGGAGCCGAGCGCGCGCGACTCTGACTTGCTCACCATTAGCAGCGATATTAGCAACAATAAATAATAATAATCGCACTAATTGATCACGGCCACACACACACACACACGCGGGCGCGCGCGCTCGCTCGCCTGACACGCGGCTCGGCGCCTCCTCTCCTCCTCGCTGCGGCTCCCCGACTCCGGCATCTGCGGGCGGAGGACAGAGACGCGCTCGCCGCTCGGCGGGATCCTCCACTGGGCTGCAGAAGCGGAAAGTGGAACCAAGAGCAGCGACTCGCGCCTCCCCCCCGACGCCGAGGCCGCCGGCCAGAGCCGCACAAACCCGCGACCAACCACATACACTCTATTTGTTCGGTGTGTAAACGCAGCTCCGTGCCGCCACCTAGTGAGCGCTTTAGGAATCGCAGCGACGGCGACTGAAACCCGCACTTTTCACAAGTGTTTCATCTGCGCGTTTTGTCCTCCAACAGTCCACAGCTTCATGTTCACCCGCCCCTATGAACGTGAACCCTGACTGAATCGTTGTCTTTTTCACAAAATGCAGTTACAACGTGCTGCAACTCGAAAGTGTCTTTTGACTTCCTCCTTTA
This sequence comes from Arapaima gigas, assembly GCA_900497675.1. Taxonomy (NCBI): domain Eukaryota; kingdom Metazoa; phylum Chordata; class Actinopteri; order Osteoglossiformes; family Osteoglossidae; genus Arapaima; species Arapaima gigas. The sequence goes on along the minus strand of UFQX01000859.1, from coordinate 168,463 downwards.
AAAGGACGCGATATTCGCATATAATTGCAACATAACCGTATCCATGGTGACGGAGAGTAACGACACGTCTGCTTGTTGCACGCAGTGGAGGTTTATGCTCAACGTTTGTTTTTCTTCTGACCGTACAAACGCGAACCTTCGCTGGAATCGTGACACATCACAGCACTGATGTCCTCATTCGCAGTGTCACTGATGCTGAGAAGTCGTGCCGCGTGTCCTCGTGCGCTCGCCCGCTGTGCGTGAGATCCACGTGCACGCGCCGCAGCAGCCCACAAGCGTCCTGCGACTTTCCCCGGGTGACAGCGGGTCAGGTGCTCTTGTCACAGACACGCACACGTGAACTCCGTGACCCGCCAAGACGGCCGCAGGTGATCTTTAGGCGCCCTTTTATTCACGCGGACGTGCGACCTGCATTACGAGTCACTCACTGCACTCGACGCGCTGCAGTGGCTCGGTTTACACACGCTGCCCACAGATCTTCTCACACCGATGTGCCCCTGTGCTTCAACCCATCGGAAAGATGCTGTGTGACGAGCAAAGGCCCGAGAACCGCGTGACGCCTTTAAAAGCCGCAGCCGCTTCTTTGTGTCACTTTCAAAGTGGCCCGACAGGCAGCAGCTTCGCCTCGTTTTCGCCGCGGCTCCAGACCCTGCGGACAGTGTCAGGTGCGGCACTCACTCACAGCCCGGTTTGGAGGCGACGTCTCACGTCAAACGAGATGTTTAGAAGCCCCCCAGCAGAGCTCTGCGGCCGAGGTGACAGCCCCCAGTTGCAGCTTCCTGTTGTGTGTGCTGCGCGGCCCCCCGCCAGGAAAACACGCCCTGTCGTCTTCTCTAATCTTCAAGAGGTCGGCCCGGTTCCCTGTCGGCGACTCCCACCTGCGGACACTGATGCCAAGCGGCATGCGAGCGTCACCCGGGTATTACATCCCGTCGACACCCCACCGCGGGGCCCGCTACCGGCCCCCCAACACCTGACTCCCGACCACCAAGATGTCTGCATGGCAACAAGCGTCTGTCATCCTCCGCAGTGCCTGACAATCCCGGACTCATCCAAGTGAGACCCCACTTGACCGGGTTGACACCCCCACCTAAAGTGTGCGAGTTCGGACTTTGGGAGGAGACCCCTGCAGACGCCGGGACAACTTGCACACACCGCGCTCCCGGAGCTGGATTCACACTCGCCACGAAACACACACCCTGTGGCCCACTGCCTGCCTGCCAGCACGAAACCGCCAACATCAGGCAGACCATCCAGACCCACAGTTCCCCCCCCCCCGTGTGTGGGTGTGTGTCTCCTTGGTGGGGTCGCGCAGGAGGCTGCGAACACAGATGCCGTTACCCAGAATGCCTAGCAGGAGTCACGAATGAGGGAGCCCTGTGGGGTGGACAGGAGAGCTGCAGTGTGAATGTCGGCTCATTGCAATTCTGGTCAGAACCTCCCAGGTTCCTGTGAAAAGAAGCTCCACCGGGGAGCAACTGTGAAAGCGCAGCATTTCCGGCGAAAGCCGACGCATCGTGGGGGTCCGTGTTGTCAGGTCCCTGTCAGGGAAGAGCAGACATGTCCTGTCCAGAAAGGGCGCTGATGTGGCGGCGAAGGTCCTCCATGTCTGCAGCGCGTCTCTCACCACGACGTCTGGCCCCCTCTCATTTCCACCAGAGGAGCAGCAGCTTCTGCCTGGAGGTGCACCTGACAGGAGAAGATCTCTGGCCTGCGGTGCCTTCAATATAAAGTGAACATCATCATCGCAGCGAAAAAAACAACCACTCGGCTTTAACAAGACAACAACTTCTCCATCTCGTGATTTTAGCACTAAATATTCCTTGTGTTTATTTTTCACATTTTTGAAGTCACATTTTTACATCAAAAATGCCCGCAATATCTCATTTAAACACCCCCCCCCCAAAGAATGCGCAGATTTGTACCATAAGAGTGACGCGCCGAGAGAAACAAGTGCAAATTTTATTATATAAAAAAAAGACTGAATGGGATATTTGCGACGTACAATTAATTCATTCACAAAATATGCAAATATTTTACCTGACGCTAATTAGAATACGTGGCGATGCTGCACCTTGTTCACTACGTTGTTACACCGCTTCAGTGGCGGTGAAGATTGTGAATGAAATCGAGGTCGGGGGGGGGTGACTACTGTTGGCATTCGTGGCACGCACAAACACCCCCCCCTCTCCGTCACGCACAGTAGCGCGCCGCAGTGCGTCACGTGATTCATTCATTCATTTCCCAGTCGTTTGAAACGGGGGGTGACGAATGTTGCGGGTTTGGGACTCCCGCGGTTACAAGGCGCGTTCGCAGTGTCAACAGATCTGTCAACCGTCCCCCCCCCCCCGCTAAAGTAAAAAATATGGTGTTTATGCGAAAGTAAAATGATGCTTCGTTCAGCCCGCAGCCCAGAACAGCCGCGATGGCTCTTTCATATCGATCATTTTCATCCAGTCGATTAATAATCGCGCCAGTTTGATCTCATTACAGCCGAAAGAAGAAAACGAGCGTTTCCGGTCTGTGCGGAGCAGTGATTTGTTCAAAAGGGGTTTAGGATAAATTAGTAAAGACGTCATATATGGGTTCGGTGTTGACTGGGGGGTGCGGGGGGTTTTCTCCTTTAAAAAACAAAAATGACCAATATTGATGCCACTTCTGTGGCGCTAAAGCTTCTGGGAAAAGGGACGGGAAAAAGCCGTGGTCTGTACTGTTTGGAAACACTGAAGGTGGGAGGGGGCTACCTGGTTTTGATTTAACCCCTCATGGGGCGGGGGGGGTCCGTGTCCATCGCTGAACCTCCTTTGGGGTTCAAACGAAAAATTAAGTTCCGATCTCGTAACGGTCTAAGAAGCGGCGGCCATTCGCTCGTCTCCGTCGGTGCTCCTGCCGCAGCGGCTCTGATTCACGCGGCCCGTCATGACTGTAGTGGAGACTTTTGACGTCAGAGGTGGGATTCGTCGGCACGTCCGATGGGGGGTCCATATTAACGGAGGAGCGGCGCGCGCTCGGCGCCAGCACCGCCCGCGATGTCGTCCGAAGAGTGAAGCGCGTTTCCTGCCGACCGCGCGCTCGGACCTGGAACATTTTGTGGCGTCGACGCGAAGACGACCAGCGACTGGTAAATCCGCCCGTTTCTCAGCCCGTGTGTCCGCATCTCCATCCCGCCATCGGCTCCTGTCACTCTCGGGGGGGGGGGGGCGTCGCGAGTGTTTTTACCCTCCGCGGCATCTCCTTCTTGGCGGCGCGAGACGATGCTCATGAGGTTCCGACCAGGGCGACCCGGTCTTGGCGAACGAGGGTCTGAAGGAGCTGAACGCCGTTGCCCGGCGCGGTGACCTCCTGGAGTCCTTTGTGGAGTGTGTGTGTGTGTGTGTGTGTGTGTGTGTGTGTGTGTGCGCGCGCGCGGGGCGCGGAAATTTGTGAATGAAACGCGAGCACGCGGAGCTCAAATCCAGCCGCGTGCCTTTTGTGTGCGCGCGCGCGCGCCCGCACGAGGCCGCTGTATTTATTTATCCCGCTCGCGGAAAATGTCCGAATTCCAGAACCTGCGCCTCAGTTCACGCCCGTCGTCTAAAAATAGACACCCGAGGAAACGTTGCGTTTAATTCGGAAGGAGAACCGCGACGTCACTGCTGCTCATTTAAATATACGGCGTGTTTGCAGCGCGCGGCTGTCGTGTCGCATCCCGCCTTTTTTCGCGTTATGATCTGACCGCTTCTGCTCGCCGTCACCTTTGCTGAGACGATCCGCCTCAGTGTTTCGGGTGGAAAGTGTGACGGTTCAATTTCGCCTTTCAGAGCTTCTGCTTCGTGTCGTTCAGCTGATGTGACGTTTTAAAAAAAGAAAAGAAAAGAAAAGAAAAGAAAAAAGAAAAAAACCCCCGACGGAGCGCGGTGTGTTAATGCGGGTTCCTGCTCGCTCGGGTGTTTGTGGGAGACGTCACGCGCCGAGGTTCCCCCTCTTCACCCTCATCCTCCATTTGCGTGTTCCTCCATCAGCCCGCCTGGTCTCACAGCACGCGCTTTGTCCCCCCCCACCCCTCCACAGCTATGATTCACCCCTTCGCTGCGGCAATGAGCAGCCCCATCCACAACGCCTCCCTAGGCTCGGGCACCTGGAACTCCTCGCCGGTGCGGACGCCCGAGCAGCGGCCGGTGGCCGTGAGCCCGTGGGACATCGCGCTGTGCGTGACAGGGACGCTGATCTCGTGCGAAAATGCCATCGTGATCGCCGTGCTCTTCTACACGCCAAGCCTCCGCGCGCCCATGTTCATCCTCATCGGCAGCCTGGCGCTCGCCGACACGCTGGCCGGACTGGGCCTCATCCTCAACTTCATCTTCACCTACATGCTCAACACGGAGCTGGTGAGCCTCATCTCGGGGGGGCTGCTCATCTCGGCCTTCTCCGCCTCCGTGCTCAACATCCTGGCCATCACTGTGGACCGCTACCTGTCTTTGTACAACGCGCTCACCTACCACACGGAGCGCGCCGTCACGTTCACGTACGTCGTGGTGGCGCTCATCTGGCTCGCGTGCCTGGCGCTCGGCTCGCTGCCCCTGCTGGGCTGGAACTGCCTGCGGGACGAGGCGTCGTGCAGCGTGTGCCGCCCCGTGACCAAGCACAACGCCGTGGCGCTCGCCGTCACCTTCCTGCTCGTCTTCGCGCTCATGATGCAGCTCTACTTCCTCATCTGCAAGATCGCGCTGCGTCACGCCCAGCAGATCGCCGTGCAGCACCACTTCGTCACCATCTCCACCACGAAGGGCGTGTCGACGCTGTCGGCCATCCTCTGCACGTTCGCCGTCTGCTGGATCCCCTTCGCCATGTACTCCATCGTGGCCGACTCCAGCTACCCCGTCATCTACACGTATGCCACGGTGCTGCCGGCCACGTGCAACTCGGTCATCAACCCCATCATCTACGCCTTCAGGAACCCCGACATCCAGAAGTCGCTGTGGCTCGCGTGCTGCGGCTGCATCCCGGCGAACTTCTCCCTGCGGCCCAGAACTTCCAGCGATGTGTAGCTTCCATCCGAGAATCGACCGCCTCGTGTAACTTCGCCATCCCGGTGCGTCGGGTCTACCTTCCCGGGGGTCCGCTCCCCACGTCCGCTCGCGACATCCGCGGCCCTGTGTGCATCGCCGGCAGGTTTCCGCATCGAGCTCTGAGCGGAAGCTGCGATGTCACACGGTGACGCCGACTTGCTCTGGAAGCTTCTGTTCCCGGGGGACCCGGACCGGGACCGGCCTGCGCACGAAAGCCGAACTCCTGCCGGCGTCGACGACGAAATAGGAGTCCTAGGGTCGCTCGCCCGCTCGTTCGGCGCCAGGGAATTAAACCTCGACACGCACTTCCGAAAGACCCCTGACGTGACCCGTCGAAAAGGAGAAGATGAAGTTCTGCGCAGCTTTAGAGCTGCCGTGGGCAGGAGGCGCCAATGGCAGCCGGTGACGTCTGAATAATACACGAGGAAGGAGCACAGAGCAGCTCAGGTCACGCAAACACGCACACGTGTGGGGCGACAAGTGACACGCTGCCCACTTTCGATTCGAACCCGTCCTGACGTGCTTCTCGCAGCAGGAATCCCCACGACCTCCAGATGATTCGCAGTGGGAAATGGAAGAAAAGTGCGACTGGCAATCAGAACCGCAGGCAGGATCCGCCCAGTCCAGGATCAGGTTGAGGGACCAATGGTCTCGCTGGTGTGACCAGCGAGGGTGGTGTGGTGCGCGCCGAGGAGATGGACGTGGGGCTGAGGAGGAGAGGAGGGGGAGTGTGAAGGTCTGAAGTGAAACAGGCTGAGATGTTCTTGTGCAGAGCTTGTCTTTAGGGATGAGCTGTGAAGATCCGACACGTCTGCACCACACGGCGGGGAGACTCTGATGAGTGAAGCCGACGCCTGACCGGCTTCCCTCAGCCACTTCGGCAGCACTATCGCCTGTGTCGGCCTCTCCTTACGCCACTCAGCCGGCAGGAGGCTTTACGCCAAAATGGACGCAGGACCACAGCTCCACACCATTGGTTTTCTCACTGACTTTCAACTGATGTTTAAACACTTAAAAGCTTTCAGCTGATCAGCATTATTTGTCATTTTCTCCCATTTCGCTCCTGATGCTGGAGCTGCTCGATCTGGGAAGGTGGTCAGCACACCCCGCTGAACCTGAGAAAGAACGAGGACTCGGCCGCCCCGGAGACGTTTGGGGTTTGGGTTCCACCGAAAAGGCAGCATTGCCGTGGGGGGGATTTTTCCCTCGCCTCATTTTCTGATGCACTTAAAAAATATACGTTTATCGAGCCTTTGCAAAATTCCCAGGCAGAGGTGGGGTTTAAAGAGGGAAAGGAAGCCCTCAGAGTGTTTAATCTGCTGATTCTCCACACAGCAATTTGAACGTAGCATTTTGTTTTCTGGGGAAAAAAAACAATTTATTAGCATAATCCATAGAAAACAATAGAATCTTTGTACAAAACGGTCAGAGTGACGATAGATGCTGAGAAATAATTCAATGCTGTTACCAAAAGAACCAAACTTGACAAATCTGAGAAATGGCGCACAGGCTTATGAGATGTACATTTCTGAAAATGCTTTATGAATTCGGGAGCTTTTCGAAAACCACAGAATACGTTCACCGTGACACGCAGTCTTGTACATATCGGTCCGGCCTTACGTCTGCGTTCCTGCAATAACACCTTTCTGTGTATATACTGTGTCCACAGACTGATACCAACGAAAAGAGACCGCAGAAAGCGTTCAGTTCTGTTCTGAATACAGCTCATTACCTTCTGGGGAGATAAAAAAGGAAAAATCGGGAACGAGCGCCGCAGTTGGGAAGCTGTAATACGTCTGCGATCCGTCGTTTTCCTCTGTAACTCCAGGTGTGAAGAGGCACTTGGTCTCCTTCAGGTTGTACCCTCACTGTCTGATGGATCTGTCACTGGGTCACACCCCTGCACCCGTCCCATAAGTACGCATGTGTGTGTGTGTGTGTGTGTGTGTGTGTGTGTGTGTGTGTGTTCATCCTTAACCCCCTGGCAACGTTTCTCCAGGACAGTAAACTGCGAAAAGTGCATCTTGTGGGGATTTTCTCACAAGGTTAAATGCCTTAAAAGTCAGTAAACATTTATTTAAAGTTAGCCATTTCTCCAGCTTTGCTTGGGCACAATTAGGAGGAATTTATTTTGGTGAAGTGAGAGACTGAGGTCCCCAGACAAGACGAATGCACGTGTGTGTGTGTGTCTGTGTGTGTGTGCGCGTGCGCCACACTCTCATGACCGAGGTGCGTTTGGTGACCTTAAACTGTTTATTTTTATGATATATTTGTTTGAGTAAATCCCTTGCTTTGCACACGGAGAAGCTAATGAACCTGCAGTTTGAAGCTGAGGGACACGCAGAACTGGGCAAGTGAGAGTCGGGCGGTTCTGCTGAAACCTGCCAACTGGGCCGCTGTGGACTGGGGGGGGGGGGCAGCGGTTATGTGAGGAAAATCTTCCAAACACTCAAACCCTGGCATCGCACTGCCGCCCAGAACACGGCGCTCGGGGCTTCGCCCAACTGTCCGGCGCCGAGAAGCGGAAATCCACCCGGTTCCGTTCTGAGCGTCGCTCGACAGTCAGCAGACATGAGCGCTTCAGTGCCGACACGTGTGGAGCTGCTGTGACAATAACAACCCGGGTGCCATATTAATTGTATGTTCAGGTTGACTGTGCTTCTTTTCCTTATGCAATGCTGTGCTGGAACCTATATTTTTCTATTCACTTTGAGAACGTCAGTTGAAAAATGTGTTTGTTTATGTGGGTGTGCATGAGAAAGACTGTCTATTGTATTTTTAAACTCTTCTGACTCATCAAAGTCTTTCTGTCCTCTGTGGGAAATGCTAGAAGTGCCACCTTTTTCTAAAGTGTCTTTATTTGGTTTATTGGATTTAAATGTAACTTTATTACTTTTGCAAATGTCGGCAATTTGAAAAGGACCAGCTATAATGCTTAAAAATGATGCAACGGGGGAAAGCTCGAGCCCCAAAGCACTGTGCTTCAGCACTGAAGTGGAAGGGGGTCGATCAGAGAGAGGTTTAGTCTGCCACAAGCTGGGAGCGAGAAGGAGGCACCGGTCAGATGTGGTATCGCAGCCCACTGGCAGATGGCTGGTGATGGGAATGCAGACACGCAGCGGTGAGCGGGACTGGGATCTACATACTGCCCAGTATAAACTCGGCAGCCGCATAAAACGGTAAAATCCTTAACAATAACGCCACACTGTATGTTGCCTTGGAGAAAAGTTCCAGACAAATTACACGTTGGGGACGCAGTCCGAAGGTGACAAACAAGACAAAGACCTAGAAAATTCTCAGATAGCTGAAAGGTTTACACCATGGACAGAGCACACTGCTTTTTTAAAACTGGCCCCGATTCCTTCTAGGATAAATGTGGCTGATCTAAAAATAAAGGTACAAGAGCAAGACGACCTGCAAAATCCGCCCGGATCCTCCGCTCTCCCGTGGCGGGAAGGAGAGCTTCGCCCGGCGGCCAGACCGAATCTGTCCCATCAGAGCCCCGGCCTGTGCTGAAATAGAGCTAAACCTCGACCCTCGGTTTCCTTAATGCAGGGCAGGTGTGAAAAACAAACTAAGAGCAGTTCCTCTCCATCTCTGTCCCCCGTGGCAGTTTTGCTCGGTCGCTGTCAGGTCACGCCACGCCGCTGAGGGACACACCTGTGCTGGAAAGGGGACCTGAGCTGTGTTTTGTTTGTCAGCTTTCTGTGAAATTGAGCTCACAATGACCAATGCACTTTAAAAAAGACGGGGGGACCGAAAACATTGCACTGTAAGCGTCGAATGTACGACTTGCTGGAAAATATTTTTACTACTGTAAATAGGAAGCGGAAAATCACAAACATTTGTCCAATAAAAGGAAACGGAAAAAAAAACTGCACTGCTGACTGTTCATTGGTTAAACAGGCAATTCGGACATTTATAACTGCGGAAAAAAGGAGCCAAAACCTTCCTGTTTCTACACAGATGAGCTGTTTTGAAACAGTGAAGAGGTTGTGATTTGTAACCTGAAGGTTGCTGGCTTGAGTCCCCCTCCCTGCGCTTGCCGTAGTTCCGCTGATCGAGGTACTTGCCCTCCACCAGCTTCTTCAGTACTTACACGTTTCGACCCAATAACCTATTTGAGTTCCTGGGCCGCTGGCAGCTTCGAGACGAGCGTCCGAAGGCCCCGCCTGCCGCGCAGCACGGCGCCCCTACAGGCAGGGAGGGGAAGTGACGCTGGCAGCGGGGAGAACAGAAGCGACGTGTGTACTATAGTAAAAACCGTGTACATTGTTCAACTGTGGTCAGAACACCCACTTCACTAAAAACGACTCAGCTATCACCCAAAATTTTTTTTTAACCCTAACTAAAGCGCATAAAGTGAAAAAAACTACCGAAGATACTTTGATTCACTTTGCTGCCACTTAGCAGCTTAAAGATAGTTTTACCTCATGGAAAAAGCACATCAGCATATTTTGTCAGCAAATTCCCTCTCGCGAGGAGGCCGGTGTGGCTGGCAAAAGCCGCGAGGGAATCCATGCTGTAGGTGATGGCGGGCCTGTGGGGCGGCAGGACGGGTGCAGTGCAACGTTGGGGACATCAGCTCACGTCAGTCACAAGGAAACTCGACGTCGAGCACAAAGGAGCCACACCAACCCCCGCAGTTGTCCATTTAATCTTTTATTACTTGTCCATACATGCATAAGAGTGTATACTGCGTTTTGTTCCATGTGATACATACATGTATTTTCTTCAGATAAAGATACTTTGAAAGCAATCTTACCAAATCTCATATAAACACGAGTTACTCACTAACTGCAGGCTAGACATACATTTTGGCTGTTTATGCACAAGTTCTGTCAAGGTGGCAGTCACAGACGTCCTTCCCAGCAATCCCTGACAGACAACGACAAAAACAAGTTCCCAACTCCTGCGAGTCAAAGGAAAGAAAATGAAAAGACGCCACTGAAAGTCAGAGTGAGATTTAATGTTGGCTCCGTTTATATATTTACACGAAGGTATATATACTGTGTACACTTGAATGTAAAATGTCAGCAGATTTAGCAGACAGGCGACCACGTGTGATGGTGTAAAGGTCAGATACACTAGCACTACAGGTAACTGAGGATATACCGTATATTCACTTTACATCTGTCAGTCTTTCACCCAAGCAGATTCAACCTTTTAATCCAGTCTCACGTTTAGTGTTTTGGAAATCTGAAAACATTCCACAGCCTGTTCACACACTCTCTCAGCAGCGTAAGTAAAACGGGGGGGGGGGGAATACTGCATTTACATGAGGACGACAAACACCCCCCGTTGCTGCTCGACACGTACAGCAACACCTCGATTAGCTCCCTAAAGCTCTGCTGTGTGACAGTGCGCTTTTGGTGTAGCCCTTTGAGCAGTTCATCATAATTTACAATGGTTTTAAACATTAAAAAAATATTTTGAAACAAATTTTGGAATGTTATATTTGTTATCCATAAACAACTATTTTCAGTGTTTATTAGCTATTGCTAAAGCTATAACTAATCTCTAAGCTCCATTTATGCAATTTACTGTAATAATAAGCTGTTATGGCGCCGTTTCATTCAGCTTCATTTCTCAACAACACATCTAAAGCGCTAATCCAGGTATTACTGTACTGCGTACGTTTAGACACACACTGAGACCACCTTGTCTTGGAGGAATGCACTCCCGCTGTGGAAAAGCACACTCCATCTCTCCTCGCCTCGGTTCTGGTGGAGCCCCTGGTTCCTTGCCCCCCGAGGGTCACAGTTTCACAGCAGCACACCGGACTACGCAGTGTCGCACCCCCCTCTTTCTGCTCACACCATCTGGGACGGTGGGGATTTCAGCTTTCCCCCGCTGGCATAATGTGCCATTTGCCAGTTGCTTCTTCTCAAGCGTTTCTTGTCGAAGGTTCTTCAATTTGACCTGTACGTAGTGAGGAATTCAGGAGGACCTTCTCTGGAAGCAGATCTTCCCATATTTCTTCACAGTGTGTGAGCAGAGGGCCTGGCAAAGACAGGACCTTACAGAAATCACACCAGATTAGCTCTGACCAGCAGCAAGTGGCGGCCGACGCACAGGAAACAGGTCGTGTGAGCCGAGGATTGTGGGTAACCCCCTGGAGAGCCTTTGCCCTTCAGCTCGCTTGGGCTCGTCCATCTGAACCCCGTGTTTGGGATTTATGTGTTAATACAGACATGTCAGCAGAAGGTAATTTTATTATATTCTGGCATGAAATGCATCATATTGACTCTTTTGCTTCTGCTAGTGTGAAACTGTACACTGAGGACATTTAAATCCACACTGTGTGTGTGTGTGTGTGTGTGTGTGTGTGTGTGTGTGTGTGTGTGTGTGTGTGTGTGTCTGTCTGTCTGTCTGTCTCTCTCTAGGTTGGCCATCTGTTTATATGAAAGCCAACAGCAGGGGGCGACAATGAGGCGACGGTCAGGAAGCCGCAGGGGGTTACGGCTGCAGCCCGGTGCGTCGGCTGCTGCACCGCCGCTCAGTCTGACCACTCGTTCTCATCCAGCTCCGAGTCGTCGTCCGACTCGCTGTACTCGACGGCGATGCGGCGCGACAGGATGGTGGCCACGTCGTTGCCCACCGGCTCCTTCTTGGCCTCCTGCTCACGCTGCTCCTGCACCTTCCTCAGCTGAATGCCTGGCAAAAATAGCCACAGGTGTGTATTTTGTAAAGCAGCAGCATCTTGTGTGCCCACTGTGCCACTTTCCACCTCACGTTCGCTTTGCTTCAAACACACAGCTGCTCTCACACTTCCGGGCTGATGTATGATAACTGTTGCATTTCTCAGGGCTGCAGTGAGGAACATTGGACGTTCTCTATTCTGAATGTTAAGAAACCTTTTAAATTCAAAATAAATCATTATAGTTCATTAGAGACAATCCATCTTTTACCACACGCACACGCAAACACACACAAAGGGCCACTCAGAATGAGCAATTTATATTAAATACATGTATCTGGACTATGGGAGGAAACCAGAGCAGATGCAGGAACCCCACACAAACAAAGTGGAAACACACACACACACACACACACACACACACACACACACACACACACAGCATCAGCACAGTGACCCGAATTCGAACCCGCGACTGAAGCACCAGCAGCTGAGAGTCACCAGCGCTGCCTGCTCTGCCACCTGTTATAAACACGTCGTGTGACATCTCACCTCTACGGATGGCAGCCAGCAGGTCGCTGCGGGCGTCGCTCATGGGGATCAGCGGCACCTGGCCCTTCCTGGGGAGCGCCTCTCCAGACGGAGGAGCCACGGGGTGAGCTGGAGAGAAGGCGTGGGTGGGGGGGCCTGGGGGTGGTGGTGGGGGGGCCACAGGAGGTCCACCCGACGGGGGGTGGGATGGAGAGGGGACATAGGAGGCGGGAGGGGGAGGGGGCGAGGGAGTGTAGGGTCGAGACATGGTGGCCATTGTGCTGGGGGGCAGGGAGGGAGGGGCTGCCGTGCTGTCGAAGGCCGTCTGGGCAGATGGTATGAGCGGAGGGGGTGGGGGTGGGGCGGGTGGCACAAAGTACTCGGGCATCGCTGAGTGTTGGCCGCTGTGGGACAGAAACAAACGTTTGTGAGCAACGTGTCGTTCCTCTCTGCACACCTCGCCTTGCTCGCCCCCCGCCACGATCAAACTGGCACAGTGACTGGGTCACAACACAGTGCGGGGGTTAAGCCAAGGACCCAATGATCGCATCCCACCCCCTGTTGTTGGACCCTGAACTGCCTCAGTGAAAAGCTGCCCTTCTGTATAAGTATCTTCACATTGAAAGTCATTCTGGAGAAAAACTGTAGCTAAATAAAAAATGTAAACGTACAAAAAACAATGAGCTACAATAAATGACTGATTCCGTTTTACTGAACCCAACAAAGCTTTGCTTCAGTTTTTCATTACGGCGGGAAGTGGGGCTCAAACCTGGGTCCACAGAGACCGAGGGCAGCAGCTTTAACTGTGATGCCCCCTGCAGGTGCAGTATATAAACACGAGTGCAGCATCTGTACAGTCACCAGGTTAATAGGTTAACAGCCACTAACCCAAAGTCTTTGATGGCTTGGGATCGAGGGCCGTTGAGGGCGGGGTCTGGGGGCGGGGCGGTGTGGGGGGGCTGCATGCGCCCCAGAGAGTTCTGTCGGCCGGCAGCGGTGGCACTGAGGGGCCGGAAGGGCCGGTCAAGCGACTGGGTCTGGGAGGGCGCCGTCAGAAGCTCCTTGCCCTCTGCTGTTGAGTACGAGCTGGACGAGCTGCCCTGCTGGGAGGGGTGACTGGGGCTGGCTGGGTACGAGCGGTCGGCCATGTCCGACGCCACCGACCTGGGGGGTCACACCGTTTACACAATAAACAAAGGGCTGTGACCCAGCAGGGGGCAGCAGTGAAACAGACAACTCCGCCCACCTGCTGTCGGGCGACAGGGAGCCTTCGGACGACATGCCGTGGTACGGCGACGGCGTGAAGCGAGTGTCCGGCCGGAGCTCCTTATCGTACGCCATCATGTTCCACTCCTGGCGCCGGTTGCGGGCTTTGCGCACCTTCTTCACCTCACGGGTCGGGTCCTCCACCTGCTTCTGCTCCTGGCAGGGGGGGCAACGGAGGGCAGAGAGAGAAACGGAGAACGAGAGAGACAGATCTGTGGGCCTTGTTTACAGCTAGAAGTAAAAACCTTTCCACCCTATGTGTGACCCACGCCTTCTCCACACACACACACACACACACGACCCTCCACCTATACACACCTTCTGCCGCCTCTTCTCCTTCCTCTTGTCCTCTGTGGCCTGCAGCATCTTCTCCTTCCACAAATTGAAGAAGTAGGAGGGGTCTGTGTAGAACTTGAGGGCATCCTTCTTGTCATCCCTGTAGTGCAGGACACAGTCAGCGGCGGCGGGGGGGCACCACCCCCACCCACCCACCACATTCACTTAACATAGACGGCTTGACCCGGGAGCCGGAACCTTCTCCTCTAGGCAGTGCTGAGCTGGTGAAGCAGCAGTGCTGATCTGTGTCAGGTGAATATCCTCTTACCTGAGAAACTCAGCACTACAGCGGGAGGTGGGACTTAAACCCACGTCTCTTGACTGGAAGGCAATAGTTCTGAACAAGGTCCCTACCTGTAGGGAGTGAGGATGTTGAGTGGTGGGGGTTTGTCACACTCATGGTACCGCTCCATAACCGGGTTTGGGATGGAGGTCCTGGACATCACTTGCTGGTCCTGGATGGTGGAGCTTTTGAAGGCCTTTCTCATGTTGATGTCCTGCAGAGAGACTGTGCACAGACACACACACACACAGGAGATGTTAGATGCTCAGTGTCAGGACCTCCTGAGACACCCAAAGCCTTTATTAAGCCCACCTTCTGAAAGGCATTTAATTAGTTACACTTAGTGCTCAGACACACTTGGCCATGGAGCAGAAAATCAATTCTGCATTTAATTTGGATCATTCGATCAATCAGTTGAACTATCATGTGAATTTATTTGTTTGCTTTGCTGCAGAAGGTGGGGGGGTTGAAATAAGAAGGAGCAGTAGAGGGCCGAGTGGCCGGGAGAAAACCAGCAGGAGGAGAATCAGAGCCGTATAGCAGTGTCTGCTAGAGGTGGGGCCATGGAGGTGGGGTGGGGTATGGGGGGGTGGCGAGAGCAACTGCCTCACCCCGGTGGTCCACTGCAAGACGATCAAACAGCCCCCCCCCCCCTCCGACCCACAGGGTTCCTCTCTGTGGTAAAGTGACCACACAGGCTGACTGCTACGTTTCTTCTTATCTGCTGTGTTTCTGCTGTTCTGTCTTCCGTTGGACCACTTTTCGTCCCAAAATCTCTTCTCTAATAGGGTCAGAGGGTTTCTTCCCAGCACGGCTTTCTAACAGGGCCAAAGGTCCTGTCCCATTATTTCTACATCTATTAGAAAGATGAATGACTGGGAGACAGAACTGGAAGAGCAGCAGAAACCCTCCTGTTTGCTGCTGGATTCTGTTTAATTTACCCGCAACGGTGAACCCAGTAAAAACATGGGAAAAAAACAACATGACACAACACTGAGTTCATTATAATTTGCCTGCTGGACGCTGCTCTTCTCGCTGAAGCTGCTTCTTCTTACACACTTCTTCAGCATTTACATCACGCTGGACAGTTAATTCTGCTTGTTGTCGTCACACATATTTCATGTTGCACAAAAACAGTTCATTGTGCAGATAGGCTTTTAGAGGGAATTTTGCTCAGGAAATTAAAAATGAATGTATTATATTATTAAACTAATTATACTTCGCTTTTGTTTTAACTAGAATCTACAAGTCTGCCATTTTCACAAGCAAGCCCTCATCACCTGGCCATAGCCACACCCCCTGAGGTGGCAGACTCCGCCCCGCAGTGGTACAAACTCCACCCACCTTCCTCTACCGTCGAGTCCAACTGCGTGACCTTGATGGCCAGCAGGTCCACCCTCTCCTGCAGGTTGTTCATACGCATGTAGAAGCTGTTAGCCTCGTTGAACAGCTCGCCAAAAATGTCCTCCGCATGTCTACCTACAACACACACACACAGACACACACACACACACACACACACACACACGCTCACTGCAGAAATCACCATGGATGAGCAACAAGGACGTCTGTTCCATTCAGCCGGTTCACAACTGACTGCTGTGAGAAATGGGGACTGTGGCTCTGCACCAGGTGGGGTAGGAAGAACATATCAGACTGTCACGGCAATGTAGCACTACCACCACCAGGGGGCACACTCACTCAGGCTGCCCAGCTGCTTGATGATGGCCGCCAGCGTGCTGTTGGTGACACACTCCAGCTCGCTGGTGATGCCATCCGGCAGAGCTCCCCGACAGAGGTGGCGTGGCTCGATGCTCCTCTTCACCAGAGGCATGGCTGCAGAGAAGGACGGCTCTTAACTGGGGGACCCACCTGGATGCACAGCACACCTGGGACAAGGTCCAGCAAAGAATCACTACTTTTCATTGTGGAATCTACAGCCTCTACCTTAACTAACATGAAGATATCTCCACTAACACAATTTTATACTTTAGATATTAAGAATTTGTATGAATTGCAGCTGCAGCTGGTGTCCATTTAGTCACATCTCGTAGTCCCTTACAGGCTGAATGTGTCAATGTCCTCGTGAGGGTCAGATGAGGAGGACAGTTTGTGTCCTCACATCACATAAAAGTGACTGATAACCATGTCCTGTTGAATCTCTATTACGTATGTAAACCTCAAACTCTCACGTATTGAATACGACCACTTTGGTGACGCTATATATGTACATAATGTGGTTTTACTGTTTACCTTAGAGGTGCAGTGGTTAGAACCGCTGGGGTCTGAAACCCTCCTCACTGGTCAAGGAGAACTGAACTGATGCAGTAAAATGTAGCCAGGTGCACAAATGAGGTAAATAAATACATGACAGCATGAATGGCTGCTGAGCGAACACAGCGGAACCTCCACTGGGCCTCTGGACCTTCTCACCGGCCGCGGGGAACAGGTGACACTGAGAGGGAAGAGCCGGACGGTGGCACAACGTGTTTGGGAGACCAGGCAGAATGCACAAGAAGAGAGGGAGCGTGGGAGAGACGGCGGGAATGTGCAGCATTCCGGGACAGCAGACCGAGCAGCGCCGCGCTCGGCGCCTAGCAACCGTGTGCGGGGGGGGGGGTACATTTCCGAGCAGAAAGAGCAGCTCTGAGCTGCCTATTGTGTCTGCGTATATATGAGGATGTGTCTGTATTTGAGTGGGGGGGTAGGGGGTAGCTTTGCTCTGCATGATCAGCTGCCCTAAAAGGGTTTTTGCTTGACGTGAGACACCTCACTTCCCACGCAGCCTATTTTATTGCTGCGAAGGGGAGACACAGACATGACAGAACAGCCTCAAACTGTCCTCCCCATCTGAGCCTCACGGAGACGCCGACAAATTCAGCCTGTAAGGGACTAAGAGGCCGGTAGGAGGTGGGTTCGCACAGCCAAGCAGCTGGTCTGGTCCAGAGAGGAAGAGAGCAACTGGAGCAGATCACAGGTCTCTTGACCGAGGTACATAACCTGGGTCGGTTCGGTTATGAACTGCACCAGCAGCCTTGTGGGAAGCCTCCTACTCTGGGTGACGGAATGGCAGGTGGCAGGAGGCGATGCAGGCTGGAGGCTGAGGAAGAGGAGCAGCTCTGAGCTGATGGCAGATCATCACACACTCCCCAGGGCAAGAGCCTTCAAACAGCAGCTGAACCCTCAGCAGTCCAAACACACAGGCTTCCAGACGAACTCCATCTTCTCTTCCAGGTTCCGCTTCAGCCCAAATGTGCACAATTTGGTGCTGCTCAAAATAGGCTCAGTGCGCGGAGATAACAGCTCCACTGCTGCACGGCTGCTTATTCATTTACAAATCCTACACCTGCCTCTTGCAGATTCCCGAATGGAAACCACAAAATAAGTGTCACTTCGGCAGCACAGAGGAAGTGTTGCCATGGTTTCCCTTCAGACATGTCCCTGGGAGGCAGACGGCGCAGGAGCTGCATGCCTGAGCAGCAGCACAAAGGCGGCACGGCCCTCCAGCAGCACAAGCTCCCCCTTACCCCTGTTCCCCCTTCTCCAATTCACCTGTTCCCCTGGTCCCTCTTCCACAGTCCCCGTTTCCCCCGTCCCCCTGTTCCCTGTTCCTCCTTCCCCAGTTCACCTGGTCCCTCTTCCACGGTCCCCCTGGTCCCCTGGTCCCCCCTTCCCCCCTTCCCTGTTGCCCAGTCCCCCTGTTTCTCTGTTGCCCCTTCCCCCCCTTCCCCCGGTCCCTGGTCCCCGGTCCCCAATGTACATCAAAATGGTAACCGGCCTGTGGTGTCAAACATCCACCAGCTTTTGCTTAACAAAGAGCCGTGCTGCCAGCTCCGCCCCCTTGTTCATGCAATGTATTTAACATATCAATGATAGCGAGTGCGTACAGGCACTACATGCTAATGGGCTCACTCTCCACAGCAAGTGCCCCCCATGTAGCGTGTTCATCACACGCATGATCCCACATACAACAAACATGTATGTCTGCCAGTGAGAGTACAGTAAACGTGCAAGTAAACATGCTGCAGTGCCCTGTGAAAACCCTGCCCGTCACCAAAGCCCCAGTCGTCCCCTGCGGAACACGCTTTCCTGTGGCGAGAGTTAGGGAGACCGTCTGCCTGTACGTGGAGCGCATATGACGGCCACGGCCTCCACCAGAAATGCACTGACAAGACGAGCAGCGGAAAGCGAGTAAACAGACCTGTAAACAGACAGACAGACAGACAGACAGACCGACCGGAATAAAGGAAGGGCAGCCATGGCGGTGACTAACAAAACGCTCTTTCATCTGCTCCTGCACAGCGGCCGCCCCCCGCAGTCCTGCGCCGACACGGCGGGATGAGCGCGCGGCCTGACTGGGTCACCTTCCCCAGAACCAGTGCCTCCAAAGTCTGGCCAGAAACCAGCTGAGCTCCAGCACCGGTGAGCAGGGAAGCAGACATCTGAAGCCAAAGCAGCACAGAAAGACTGGAACCAAAAACGTCTTTTCTGAAGACGAGATGTTATTTCACTAAAGAACTGCAGGTTATGTATGTTTCTCAAGGGTACAACAGCAACGCCCTCCTGTAGCATCCGTGGACACAGGTGCAGCTTTTAAACAGCTAGACTGGTTTCATTCCACCACAAACTCCGACCCAGAGACGTTTGCCATGTCGAACTGGCCTAGTAATAAGGTCCTCTGTGCCACTTTTTCAAGGTGGTTGTTGGCTATTTTTAGATCACGGCTGGAGACCTGGGGGAGAACAAGGCTGGCCAGGGCGGGGCAGACACCTCGACGGAGGCCTCTAAATTGTGCCACATCCAAGGACCAGGTGGCTCCACTTTCACATTTGCTCCACGACACCCTGCGCACCATGACCCTGCACCACCGTCTGCTGCCATCGCACCACTAGGTAAAGCTGTAGGTGCTTGTGCCACTTTGTAATGTTGCCTCACAGATGGCATCACCAGGACACTCTGCGCCGTGTTACACGCCACAAGTTAAGGAGACTTTTTTGTACCCCCCCGGGTGTTCTCAGCAGAGCCACGGTGGCTGAAACACGCACAGCACACGCCTGATCCCACCACCGGGTTTCAGCAGACCTGCGCAGACTCATCTCGGCAGAGAACATGCAAGACAGCGTGTATATATTCTATGACATTCTGTCTTGTGTCACCGGAGACCTGGGAATAAACACACCGTGGATTCTGCACCTGTGGGGTAACTTTGTGTAGCTGGTCAGTCAAAGCTGGGCGTCGGTGGCTGGGATCGTCACACACGGGGCCACAGTACTGCTCATCGCCTCAGAAATACACACCTCACCATTTAAAAGTGGCTCTTGCTAAACCTGCTCACGTACAGAGGCTGTTCCCATTTGCTGTGGAGCAGAACTGGGCCTGCAAAAGAGCAGATTGCAGAACGTCTCACCTGCAGTTCACGAGAGGGAAATGTGCACTTTGCTGGGTTAAGCTGCAGGACGTGATGTTTCTGCACCAGATGATCCTTTTTATGCTTTACAGGTCCACTGTTGCCTTTCTTTATAAGGCTCAGGCATCGACTGCGATGTTGACATTGACTAACCTGTTACAACTGATCTTAATCAGCAAATTTTTGGTCACAGGTTTGGTTCTTTCACCACCAGGCCCTCTGCTGGCCATATTTCCACTACTTGAAATGGCTCCCTGGAAAACCATGTTCCCTCGGAGACACTAAACGGTTCTGTTCGCTGTGCAGATGAGCAGGTTTGGGGCACAGGTGTAAATTTAAGTTCGTTCAGGAGGTTATAAGCCTCACCTTCACACACAGGCAGCTTCTCATTCTCTCTGGTTTGCTTTGGGCGAAAGGCCTACGGTCCTTCTCTGGGGGCAGGGTGGCTGAGTCTTCCACACTAGCACAGGTGAGGTGCAGCCCACGCAAGCAAAACCTATTCTCTTAAAATGATGAACCGAACCGAACAGCCTTGTGCCGCATGTGCCGGGTCCCTGGGAACCAGGAGCTGCCATCATCAGTAGACTTGTTGAGCACAGCTGGGTGGGAAGTGAGAGCGAGAATGAAACCAAACGCATTGCATCCCCCTCTCTGTTCCACTGTGTCCTACTTACTAAAAAGATCTCATGGACTAATTCTAAGCAACGAAATAACCAAAGCAGCTGAAAAGCAAAGGCCCAGAAAGGCAGAGCTGTGTGAGGAAAGGAAAAGTGCAAATGTCACAGCCTCACCACCGGAAAACAGCTGGATCCCATTTCATTTTCAAACAATAACTGCAAAACACAAGAAGTACAGTGTGACATGTGGCTATTTAAAAGCATCTCAGCAGCTAGTGCCATTACCATGACAACGTGGGATTGGAAGAAGGAAAGCAAAACAACAGAAATACTGGAAAAGGCCATGGAAAATGACCAGCAGAAAGAAGCATTGATGAAGCATTTTGTCCCAGGCCTGGTGCTCTCACGCCTCCCACCTGCACTGCGCACCGGACACACCGCAACACCCCAGCCAACAGTAGATACATGGCAACAACCCCACTAGTGCTGGACACACGGTGTCCATTCGATACACTGAATGGGTGTCACCAGGACTGCAGTCCACTTTCATTTCGTCACATGACACCTATCACCCCTCCAGGCCCTGGGTGATCCACCCATCTACAGTTCATTAAAACCCGCTGTCCCAAGACCCTTCCTTCTCACCACTCACCCCCCCCCAGAACCTTCTTTCTCCCCACCCCCCTCCAAAAAAACCATTCCTCCTTCCCACTCGGCCTCCCAGACCCTTCCTTCGCCTCCTCGGATCCATGTCCTGGCCGGACGGCTCAGGATGACGTCTTGAATTAATATTATTATTAATAATAAGAAACGCTTCCCTTCACAGCGAGGACACCTTTCTGCAGACCGCATTAAAAGACCGCCGCGTGTTTTACACCAAGAATCTATTAAAATACGCCGATTTACCTGCGGGTGCCGGGCGCTTTATTTTCTCCTTCTTAGCGCTTTGGTGTTTTTTAATCCTCTGCGCTTCACGGTTTTCCTGCGACAGCCGCCCGTTTCTGCGCCATCGCGCACAGGACACCGGGATGCGGCTCGCGCTTCTGCCCGCTTCTGTTTCCTTGGCAGCAGCCGCGGCTCGCGACTGCAGCGACGGGCGCACTGCGCATGCGCGCCCCTCCGGGACTCCCCTCCCTCCCTCCCTCCCTCCCGCCCGCTCGGGGGCGCGCGGACGCTCGTGCCCTTGCACGTGGTCTCTCGAGTCGACAATAAAACGAGACTCGCAAATCGCTTTTTTAAATTAAAGTTCCGCCGGAAACGTGTTTAACGCCGACACACAGTAGGTGGCGTTTTGCTCAGGGTTCGAGTTCGAATCCCACCGCCCGCTGTAGCGCCTGGGAGCAAAACAAACAGAAAGCAGCAGATAAATATAAACGACCCCCCGTCGCGGTCTGCGTGAAGGTGGCGCGTCTCCCTCGGCCGGTGGGGGGCAGGAGGGCGGCGCTCAGCTTCCTCCTCCATCTGGGTGATTAATTACTCGTTAATTAATGAATATTAATTAAATACAGCATTAATATCGCACTGTGCAGGAGATACGACAACGAAGATGACCCTAAAGGCCATTTGGGTTTTGAACCCTTTCCAGTTTCTCCAGTATTTCTCCCCCATCGGGTCAGTCTGAAAGCAAATAACTGAATGATATTTCACGGAAATGTATTCTTCCTAAAAGGAAAAATTACGAGATGAATGAAAATGGGGTGCAATCGAGTTGCCCCCCACAGACTCCACCTCCTCCTGGGATCATGTCTCAAGACTGCCTACCCCTCCACGGGGACCCTGAGCTCCTCCTCCAAGGTGGTTGAGAAGCTCAGGATTGACCAGGATTCACGTGTTCTGTACGGGTTCTGTATGGGTAGTTAGCTGTGTTACTAACCTGGTAGAAACATCGGAGCGGCGGGACGTTTGTGTGGACAGGTGTCTCCCCCCCCCCATTAGCCCCACAGTCAGTCCCTGCACAAGCCCCCCCGCCCCCAAAAAAGACTCAAAGTGTCCTTAAGGATTCATAACTGACCATCTTCTCCTCCCCCCACACTCTGTAGGCACATGTCTGGATCTCAACCACAGCGCCACCTAGTGGAGGAGTTGTGAGCGGTTATTACACTGGGGGGGAGGGGGCACAGAGCTGTCTGATGTTACTTCATCCCAGGTTACAGTCCATCAGGGTCATGTCACTCATCTTCTGCTCGCGTTCTGGAACTTACCGACAGGATGGGCCAGGCAGTCCTGTTGTGTGTCTTTGTGCCACCAGGTGTCACTGTGGCTCCGCCTCTGAGAGTCACTGTGGAGCCACAGCCCACGTGACACTTTTCCACACCTGGTGTCTCCCTGTACCTGGCGACAAGGAGACTGGATCTTGTCCTGGTGTCTGTGTGTATTCAGTTTGAGTGTTGTGCCTCACACAGAAATACCCACACACACACACACACACACACACACACACACACACACACACACACACACACACACACACACACACTGTCCAAGGTCCTGAAGCCTGTTTTCCCCAGGTGTTCAGGTTCTCAGTGGGGGTGGTGTGAGGTTCGTTGTCTCCATCAGATCCGTTTCCCTGCAGGAACATCTGCACTCGGGTTCAGGAGGGGAAGCTGAAGGCGGCGAGGAGGCGACACGCTGCTGCTTCCCTCGTGTAACTAATCCTGCAACCTGTACGAGAGGGTAAATCTTACCGTAAAATTCGCTGTGACACCACAGGTGAATGGAGCTCTTTTTTGCCCCCAGCTGCTGGCAGACTAAAGATCTCTTGGTTTCTGTGAGAGTTCATCTGAGCAGCAGCGCCTGAATAAGGAAAGTTTGTAAAATGAGGGGAAGCTGCAGCTTTACAGGGGCCTTTCTCCTCTTCAGCTGCGTCTCTACACACTTTTCCCCGAAACTCCGGCTCCTTCCTTTGTCCAGCTACCTGCTGCTCAGGTGAGTTTGTCCTGTGTAAGAGATGCAGAGATGCTGAGTTTCCCACCATCAGCTCTCCATCACTGTGCTTCTTCTCCCCAGATGCTCGTGTGTGTAGTTTGTGTCTCCCTGCGGTCGCAAATAAACGATGGTTTGCAAAAGTGAGTCACCGAGGACACAAACAGCAGCTCTGGCAGCCATTTAAAAACAAAGACCAGTTTTTCTGCAAACTTTTAATAAGCAGACAGCAGCCAAGCAGAAGAGAACATTTGTGAAGGACAGCAGCTTGTGAACAGAGAGGAACATCCACCCACAGAGCAGAGGGAGAGCAAAGCTGCAGCGGAACACAAGCACTTGGGGGGAGTCTGCACAGCCACATGGTGGGGGGGGGGGG
>UFQX01000859.1:119033-145004 GCA_900497675.1 Arapaima gigas | reverse complement strand
GTGGGGGGCGCCGGGAGCGGGGCGGGGGGGGGGGGGGGGGTCCTTTAAAACAGCAGGTTTTTCAGCAGGTTCATCACACACCAAGGGTTACAGTGTTTAAAAATAATGTGACTATAAATGACAGCAGCACCTAGTTGCTGGGGGTGCTTTGCGGGTGCTGATCTGTCTGCCGGCTCTAACCGCGTTTCTCTGCTACTTCCGTATCTTGCTGCCCCCCTGGGTGGAGACACGTCGGACCCTCTAATGGCCACTGGAATATTGGGTGCGGGGGTGTACCTGCTGCTGCTCCCTGTCCAGCTGTGACATTTTACACACTGAAAAGGCACACTTTTGACACCCTGACCCCACTTGACCTGCTCTCATCAACATCCGATTCCTGGAGATACAAACCTCTTTACTTTCCACGTTTCTCCCCACTCGGCCCCCGAGGACTCAAACTTTCAGGCAGTTTTAAATTAGTTTTTCAAATGTAAGTTCACTCAGATGTGGAAATGAAAAGTCTTGCAAAGTGTTTTATTACCTATTTCTACTTCCAGGATACTTACAGAAGTTCACCTGTAAATAAACAAGCGGCTGACAAAGACGGGACGTTTCTGTGACGACACCGAACAGGAGGTTGTGCTGTGATGCTGTTTCACCCACTTTCATGGCAGTCGACAGGGTTCAGGGTGGAGTTATGGAGTATTTATACATATTTTTTAACGCAGAAAGTTAGATTCTCCTCAGCGTGTGTGCAGTGTGTTTGGGGTCCGGTTGTGTGTGGAGACCTTGTCCAGGTTACATCCTTCCCAGCGAGGCTCTGGACCCCTGCGTTCCAGAGGGGTCTTTGACGATGGACGGAATTCTTGTAAAAACCAGGTAGAAACACCGCTGGCAACTGAGCTGCTGCTTTCTTTCTACACCGAAGGTGCCAGCTGTGCAGGTGGGGGGTGACCGTGTCCCCGGTCCCCTGTCCAGCGGGTCACTTCAGAACAGCAGCAGTTCAGCTTGACGCGGCCTAACGGACGTCACGCCGACTGATACCGCGTCTGATCTCATCTCTGGTGGGCTTTTAATTTTGGGGAAAATTCGACACGTGTGAATTCCTCCGGAAACTTCTTTTTCACTCTCCACTGAGCGACGCGGGGACGAGGAGCTGCGGGGGGTGCCGGTCAGTGCCGGTTGGAAGGACCGCCGTCGCGGCACAGCACGCGCTTCTGTCATTCGCCGCAGGTGCCACACGAGGGCGCTGCAATGCTTGGAACGTGACAGCAGCGGAACTCAGTGCTGATACACAGCGCCGCTGAGCCGCCAAAGCGTCATACGAGTAAACAAAAAACAATAAGACTTCAAAACAGAGGCAAAGTAACGCAAGCGACAATGTCCTTCCGCGTAACTCGTGCTCAACGACGAGACCAGGTCTTTGTCCTCTAGGAAGCACCGGAGAGCAAAGCGAGTCGAAATACATACATTCCGTCACCAAGGGAGTGACAGAGGACACGCACGTCGCCGTCTGTCACGTACCGGTGGGAGTGGCCACGGTGCCCCGACTAATCACAGGCGGGCCACTCAAACGCAGCTCGTGTGCTCCTTGGGGGGTTGGCAGTTGTGGATGGAGGGCTGCAGTTCCAGAGCCTCGACCGCGTGGTTCGGTCCCGCGCTTCCCACCGGGTCCCCGTTGCGGCAGTTGCTGTTGCGGTCGACAGCCTCCTTCCTGCAGAGCTGGACAGGGGTGAACACCTGCGGCGAGCAAGGGAGGTGGGTGGCCAGGGGCTTGAATCCTGCCTCCCCGTAGCGGCAGCGCATGTAGTTGGAAAACGCGCGGCGGTAGGTCTTGTTGAAGAGGGTGTAGACGAGGGGGTTCACGCCCGAGGATATGTAGCCCACCCAAACAAAGACTTTGAGGAGCTCCGTGAGGAGCGAGACGTTGCAAGCTTCCCGGCACAGAACAAACGTCACGTTGGTTACGAAGAACGGGCACCACATGACGAGGAAGAGGAAGAAGACCACGCCCAGCACCTTGGAGGCCCGCCTCTCGTTCTTGATGGCCTGCATCATGCCCCTTCTCCCAAAACAGCCCAAGTCCCGCCCCTCCGGGGAGCTCATCTGAGAAGCTGCCCCTGAACTGGGCAGAATGGAGATGCTGTCCGGAGGGGTGGTGCCGCGAGTCGGGTCCCCTTTCACATAGAGGAGGCTGGTGCGCCGAGTGGGCGGGGCCTGGGCGGGCGGGGCCTGGGAAGGGAGGGCACCGCCCTCGTACAGGAAGACCGAGGCCTGTCGCTGCAGGACTGTGACAGTGAGGCAGTAGGTGACCACCATGATGACGAGCGGGATGAAGAAGGCCACGAAGGAGCCGACCAGCATGAATCGTTCCTCGTTCAGCTCGCAGCTGCCGTTCAGAAACACGTGCTCCTCGTTCTGGAGGCCGATCACAGGGATGGGCATGGAGATCCCTGCAGAGGTGGGGGATCACAACACGTGTGAATATATCTGCTCTCGTAACTACGTGTTTCACTTATTCTTCCCAGGCCTGAAGGAATGTTCTAATCTGCAGCTGTCCCACTTCAGCTAACAGGTTCCAGGCTTCCCCTGCCTGTCAGTCTTCTGTGCAAGCAGCTAGATTGTACGCTTGGCAGCTACAGAAAGGAGAAGGGAAAACTGTAACAACAACGCAGCCATTTATAGCGCAAGGCGCCAGGGCCAGATTGACATAAACCCACATTAGTAGCTCTGAATTAGTCCACTTTGGGGGTCTGTTGGGAGTGAAAGAAAGGGAAGAATAATAGGTAATAAAGGCCCTACTTGGGCTTTAGAAATGAAGAATGTGAGTGAGTGTGTGTGTGTGTGTGTGTGTGTGTGTGTGTGTGTATGCAGGCTTCTGTGTTGGGGAGGAAGCAGCTGATCTCTCACACTCCGGCACAGAGAGGGGAAGCAGCGACATAAGAAGCGCCCCTTGTGTCGTGTGCCGTCAACCCTCTCCAGCAGGTCGGAGCGCAGGGAGGGGTGGACGCGGGTGGGAGGGGCGCACAGGGCTGGGTGGGGCAGATGCGGGTGGATGGGGTGGACATGGGTGGGAGGGGCGGACACACCATTGCTCAGCCAATCACTTATTTACCGGCAGACGGGGGCAGGAGAGGGCGGCCGGCAGAGGGCAGGACCGCAGGAGACCTTTCCACGCTCACCTATGCTAATAGTCCAGACGGCAGCGATCTTCAGCTTGGCCTTGGTGCAGGAGTTGAAGCGGCTGTGCTGGATCGGGTGACGGATGGCCACGTAGCGATCGAGCGAGATGGCGCACAGGTGCATGATGGAGGCTGTGGAGAAGAGCACGTCTAGGTAGATCCATATGGGGCACAGGGCGCTTGGCAGGGGCCACACGTAGTCTGAGGAGAAACGGGGCGAAAATCGGCCGAGTTACAGAAAAGTCGCGTAGGAAAGAAAGACACCAAAATATCACTTAGCTGCACACAAAGTACAAAATATCTGCGGTCTCATTTTGACGGGAGGAGAAAACTGAGCGCGAGTGAAATGAGCTCAACGGAGGAAGAGCCGGGAAGAGCAGGGATTTTGCTCTCATGTTGCGCTGCCCTCCTGCATGTCTGGAGAACTTGGTTATTAGACACTTGCAAATGAAATCAAAGGAATCCGCCGGGTGACGGGGCCGTGCCTGGATTAGAGCAGGATTATATTCCCTCTTTGCTTGGAGCGTAATCCTCCTCTGCGGGTCTCTGCAGAACTCGGGATGTTTTGTGCCCTTAGCCGCGGACCCTGGATCAGCCCAGAACTTGTCCGACTTGTCCGCGACTTGCTGTAGTTGCTGGGGGTGGACCGGTTGCCGGGCCTGTGCTTGCAGGGGGGTCCTACCTCACGCGGACCTGAGGCTGGCAGAGGCCTGCAGAGTGACAGCGGTTTTCTCCTGCTGCTGCTACCCCCCCAGGACCCCCCTCCAGCGTCTTCCTACCCCGATGGACAGGCCCTCGTTCCGCGGTCGGCTCAGTAAAGAATTGCTAGTTGTTCTTGAACGTTTAGGGGTTTTGCCTGGCAGCAGCAGGGCAGGGGGGAGTCGAACAGGGAAGGCGGACACGGTGACGGGTTTGTGACGGACGGGACGGGGCGCCGAGTCCTCTGCTGCGCTCGGCAGGGCCTGGCCGGGAGCTGCGGCTCCGGTGCCCGATGCTCTGCCCTCTTGGCCCGCAGGACGCGTCGAGACCGAGGAAGATCTTCGATCATCTGAGCCCGGCGGGGGTCGGTTCCAGCCCGACGCGAACGCCTCGTCCCGCCCGCGTGCTGCTCCACCCAGCCTGCAGGTCTCTTGTGCTGAGATCATTAACGGAACCCTGATGAAAGCTCCTCCAATTCGGCAGCGGCGGCGCAGTCGATAAAAACAGTTTCATGTCGTGAGGGAATCGATACGTTCGTCTTTTCACATTTATACAAAACATCAGGCCTGACTGCAACACATCAGCCAGAGCTCCGGTGACCAGGGGTCCAGGGCCCCCCGCTGGCTCAGTCCTCCTGGGCCTCTTCTTCTCGTCGTTACCGCTGAAAACCGTCCTTTTGTTACCGAGTCGCCCGTCAGCACGCGAGGCCAGGAACTCTGGTCGGTGTCGCACAGCACTGAGCCTGAGCAGATGATCACAGCAAAAGGCAGCAGTTCCGAAACCGGTCGACTTTGGTCTTTCAGTTTCTGGGTAATGTTCACACGACATCTACGCCCAGGCCGTGTGGCGGCAGAGCGCCCGTGCTGGTTGGTTGTGGGTTCGAATGCGGCTCAGCGTCCGTGTTTGCGTGTTTTCCCTGTGTCTGTTGGGTTTCCACTCACAATCCAAGATGTGTGTTTCAGCTTAACTGGTTTGGTCTTAACTAGTTTCATAGCCCGGTGCCCTAGGATTACAAGATGGGGTCTAGACCACCACAGCCTGACCAAACTCAAGTGGCTCACAGAAGGTTGGCTGTCATTTATACCCATATTTCTACCAAAAAGTTGAGCCCCATTTTCATTCACCTCCGGTGCAGGGCTGAGGACAGTCCAGACGCAGGGTGCTGGTCGGTCGCAGGGCGACTGCACACTCTTGTTCACAGGCACTCGCACTGCAGAAGGAACCCGGAGGAAACCAGCATCAAGTCCACGCAGACCGAGCCCGACAGGAACCTGCATCCAAACCCAGGGGCCAGGAGCTGTGAGATAGCGGTTCTGCTCGCTGCGCTGCCCCGATTTTAACCAGGCAAACAGATTTTACCAATAATCTCCTGTCCATGTTTACAAACCGCCCTCGCAGAACACAAACTCAGCGGCACACTTCCCTGCGTGACGCCAGTGCAGGAAACCCAGTCCAGCAGAACCGACTCCAGCACCGAGCTGCACTTGTCAAGTACTGAGGGGGGAGTGAATGAAGGGAAGGTGCTGTCATCTGTGGTCTGTCGTCTGCTGTTTGCCGTCTGCTTTCTGTCGTCTGTCGTCTGCCTTCTGTCATCTGCTTTCTGTCGTCTGCTTTCTGTCATCTGCTTTCTGCTGTCTGCTTTCTGTCATCTGCTTTCTGTCGTCTGCTTTCTGCTATCTGTCATCTGCTTTCTGCTGTCTGCTTTCTGTCATCTGCTTTCTGCTATCTGTCATCTGCTTTCTGCTGTCTGCTTTCTGTCGTCTGCTTTCTGCTGTCTGTCATCTGCTTTCTGCTGTCTGCTTTCTGTCTTCTGCTTTCTGCTATCTGTCATCTGCTTTCTGCTGTCTGCTTTCTGTCATCTGCTTTCTGCTGTCTGCTTTCTGTCATCTGCTTTCTGCTATCTGTCATCTGCTTTCTGCTGTCTGCTTTCTGTCATCTGCTTTCTGCTGTCTGCTTTCTGTCATCTGCTTTCTGCTATCTGTCATCTGCTTTCTGCTGTCTGCTTTCTGTCATCTGCTGTCTGCTGTCTGCTTTCTGCCGTCTGCTTTCTGTCGTCTGCTTTCTGCTATCTGTCATCTGCTGTCTGCTGTCTGTCATCTGCTTTCTGCTGTCTGCTTTCTGTCGTCTGTCGTCTGCTTTCTGCTGTCTGCTTTCTGTCATTTGCTTTCTGCTGTCTGTCATCTGCTGTCTGCCGTCTACTTTCTGTCATCTGCTTTCTGCTGTCTGCTTTCTGTCATTTGCTTTCTGCTGTCTACTTGCTGTCATCTGCTTTCTGCTGTCTGCTGTCTGCCGTCTGCTTTCTGCGATCTGCTGTCTGCTTTCTGCCGTCTGCCCTCCTGATCTTTGATATAGAAGCTGCAGCTCGGTGGAAAACTGAGGCGTCTACAGCCTTAGCAGCTCTGCAGCACCAGGTGACTCAGCAGAAGTGTGACGCTTCTTCTTAATTGTGAACAAACATTTATCCCAGGCAGGAGATACGATTGTAGCAGAGTGAAAACTACCGTGTAACGGACCTGTTTTTTCACAAGTGACGAACGTCAGTATCACAGGGGATCATCGGGGAATCATGTCAAGAACAACACAGTCACACATCAGCCCAGCACCGCAGCGACATCCAGAGACCACAATTCAATTTCTGCTTCTCTGCAGCTCAGCTGGGGCCAGGAAGGACAAAGGACATCTGGGCTGAGACACCCACCATATAGAATGTTGATGAGGGAGATGGGCATCACCAGGATGCCCACCAGCATGTCTGCCACAGCCAGCGAGCGCAGGAAGAAGTTGGTGGCATTCTGCAGCCTCTTCTCCAGTGACACTGCCAAGATCACCAGGATGTTTCCCCCCACAGTGAAGAAGATGATGACCAGGATCAGTAATGCTGGCCAGTTCTTCTCTCTCTCGACATCTGGGGCCAAGGAGTGGCCCGCTGAGAAGTTGGAGGAGGCATCTGCCCCTGGCGCCAGGCTCTGATTCAGGCTCACAGAAGTGTTTGGCAGCCAGGCCGGGCGGCCCAGCAGCAGGGCGGCCTCCGCAGGTACCGTGGTGGAGACGAAGCCCCCTAGGAGTGCTCTGCGAGGGGGGCCCGTCATTGGCAAATCCGCCTCGGCTACTGCCTCCGGCTCCGTCGGGGGGCAGCAAGCAGCAGAGGTGGCACCAGAGAGCACATCCGAACCGGAGCGGGGACCCCGGCGCAGCGGGTTTACGGGAGGGACGACCGCATTCAGCCTTGCGATAGCTGTCAGTTTCAGACGTTCCCCACAGAAGCCGACGTGAGGGAGAAGCTGAGAGAACCGTGGGCCGCCGTGTCACCCATCGCTGGATCACAGACGTCCTTCCTCTCTCGTTACGACCGCAGCAATAAGCAAAGCCTGCAACATAAAAGACCTGTTAGACCTGTTTATGTACATCGGCAGCATAAAGAAACCACTCGACTGCTACGCTGCTTTTATGCAACAACAGCCAGTGTTTAAAACAGAGTCGGCAATTAGGCTATAAAAGCAGAAACAACAAATACATATATAATATAGATGCAATATATATAACCTCTGATAAAACTTTTTATTACGGTCGACGTGGTTGTTTGGCCCACCGCCCTCGGGGGCCGCCTGCACTGCTACTCAAATCCCTGCTCTGAAGGCTCCTCGGCTTACATCCCTGTGAGGGCTGGTGGTCTCCACCTGAGAGCCCATCGCAGGGTGGGGGCAGGTCTGCTCAGGTGTGGGGTCACCCTAGGACACCTGTCCTCTGGGTCGCTAAATAAAACAGAACCGGCTGTGGGCCAGCGATGCTTGCGGGCGTCCCCCAGGAGGGATGGGGCCACTTGGTGGGGGTGTGTAGGGTGCAGCACTGGGATCTCAGAGCGTCGTTGATTTGACTCCCACGAGAGTCCCGCCCACTGGGTTACAGGGTACCTGCGGAGCACGAGGCCCCACTTGACGGAGAGCCAGCGATGAAGGCAGACAGACTCCTGAGACGATCCCATCTCCCAGCGCCCAAACCAAAGGCCGTCGGACACAAAGTCCACTTGAGTCGATCACCTAGTTCACTTCTTCCCCTGCAAAAGTAGCCGAAAGCGACGGACAGGCGTTTGTTCTCTTACTGAATGTGCGGTTTCACAGCGGAGGCCCCACAGAAGCACAGCAAACTCTCCGCCCCACAGCAGGACAGCAGGTTTACTTTAGCGCTCGGCTCTGATCTCCCTCATTTCCTCGGCAGGTCGCCCCCCCACGGTGCTTCACCGCGGGCGTCTGGAGGAACTGAGGTGTTTGTTGCTATACAGACTTTGGAGACTCCGCCCCCTCCCCCGACACCGGGGCTGGTGGACAAGCCGTCCCACCCCCTCTGCATGGGGGCATTGTGAGGAGTGGTGGCAGCGGCTGCGGGCCAGAGAAGGTCGGCAGGTGTGCTGCACGACGTGGACGTAGAAATGTGGAAACTGTTAGCTAACAAGTTCGATGAGGAGAGCAGCGGACGCGTCCCCCCAGCGCCGCAGCAGGTCTCCGAGACGCACGGCGCTCGCGGACGTCGACAGAGAAATAAACTGCTAGTGTTTCACGGTAACCGGTGGGACTAGGTCCTCTACGGCAGGAGACCAGCGTTCTGTTTCGGGGGCTGATGGGTGATGACCCCACAACCTCTGATCAGCAACCAAAATCTGCATTTCACACATGGGAGACTAAAACACGGTGGGCTCATTTGTGGCGCTGAACTCATTCCTGCCTTCCTGCCTTTCGTGGGGCGCAGAAACAGGGCTCGATCCGGCTGGCCGGCGTCCCAGGGAGGGAAACCTTCTCGGGACTCATTTATTAAAGATGACATTTTTTTCCACGTAAGGATCACAACAGACACTAAGGAAACGTCCAAAGCAACCGGAGCATCAGAAAACTCACAGAAATGAAGGAGAAAAAGCAACAAAGCAGACAAATCTCTACGGGACAGTCGACACGATGAAGGACCGGGGGGTTCGACCAGCGATTCTCACAGCTCCTTTGGCGTCGTGAATGACACTGCAGGACAGTCTGTAGCTCTTCTTCTCACCCGCAAAGACGAACAAGGAAGCGCCTGGGTGAGCGAGCGTGCCGGGCCGGGAAGCCGCATTCCATCGACGTAAGAACAAATTTCGGTGTTCTTCACATTGCAGGTCATCGCTGTGTTGCTCCTTCACCCTCCAGCACAGCAGAGCCAGCAGAAAAACCCACCACAGCGACAGGCACATCGACCACAGTCCCTCTGCCTACGTCAGTCTCAGGGTCTCACAGGCGGGAAGATCCACCGTCTCCGTCCGCGATTTCAGAGGTTCGGCTGCCGGACGCAGACGGTCACGGGCGTCTTCTGATGTTTCTTAACAGCGACTAAGTGGCTCACGGTTCAACACACGTCTGCCGTGGTGCGGTGGTTAAACAGCTGGACGTGGCTCCAGGTGCGAGACGCGAGCAGCGGGGGGGGTCGACGTCCCTCTCCTGGCCCGTTGCTGGACTCCGTGCCTCTAATCGGCCTCACTGGGGCTTCAGGGAGCGAGGAAGCTTTAGTCGTTTTTCAGCCCGACTTAGACGAATTCACCAGGTCAAACAGCCACCGAGTTACAAAGACGGCAGTTCAACTAAAAGTGTGAATTTAATACATCAGGTAAAATGTGTTATCTGCCGCCACCGGGGCTGGGACACCACCACGTCACTGGTGACGGCAGGGTCACGTGACCTCTGTATCACAGACCCCGGTTACACTCCGCCCCCCACGTCACACACACACCAACACCAAACCACCACGTTTGTGTCACTTCTCCAATTTTAAACACGGTGGGTTTGAACATCCAAATGCTGCTTCATAAGGAAGAGGGAAAGACTGTAAAACAGAAAAAAAAAATCCTGCATTTCTGGACGGCGGGTCCACCTTGGAATCGCTCGCACCCTGTCTCCCTCCGCCGGGGGCCTTGCGCGCTGCGGGGGGTTTGCTGGCCTGAAGGCCGGGTTACAGGCGGGTGCGCCGAGGGCAGTGGAGCCCACTGGTTGGGCGAGAACCTCACACGTCAGCTGCCGTTTCTACACCGACACCTTCTGCTCCTCACCTTCAGTCAGAGCTACTAGCAAAGGTTCACCTCACACAGGCGCTCTGAGCTCCAACCGTCAGTTATGTCAGTTACGCCCCAAGCGGTTCTGTTACTCCACAACTGCACGGCCTTCACTGCCACATCCAAACCATCGAAATCTAAACTACAACATTATGAATCTGCAGCGTTACTGAGCAGAACAGAACGAGATCAGTAAAACGCCGATCTAACACGGCTGCGCTCAGTTCCACATCTTCCACTTCCAGCCTGAAGCCACATGGCTGGCAGCAGCTGGGGCTGTTTGCTCTTCTCCAGCGCACCCCAACAGATGAGAAGCGCAGGTCTGTACTGGGGGGACATGGCCCCCCGTCACAGCGAATCGCAATTTGCTGGAAAAAGCAAGCAAATGCCACCTGAGGGTGAGGGGACCACGGGGGTCGCAGACTGAACCCCCGTTCCGGTGGGGGCTGCGGCAGCCTGAGGAGAAGTTCTCACCGGAGATCAACACCCTTCCTAATAAAATGCAAGAGATGCATGAAAACAAACAGCCTCCAGGCTCTTGAATCCAATACAATGACAGAAAACTGCCCGTCTGCGCTGCTCATTTCTTCCTCACCCACCTGTGATGCGTGAGGCATCTTCAAAGTACCTGGCAGAAAGCAGATTAAAGAAAATCACCGTCATCACAGGATGGCTCTCGTGTGTCGGCCCCACGCTGCTCCCTCCTGCGCCGTGAAACCACCGGAGATCGATTGTTACTGCCTGGCAGCCGACCCGCCCGCGAGCAGCAAGCGAACCCCGAATCTCAGCCGCTGCGACGCAAAGCGGGACGGCACACGCCTGGAGGAGACAGCAGGCAGCCGCCGACGTGCTGCCAACCTGGAGCTCCGGGACGCGAGGCCTGTCAACCCTGAGAAGACACGGGGGGTAATTTGAATAATTCAGGTGGGCCAGCGGTTACAACACCTGAGGACTGTCCTCGCCGGCCCCGCCGTTCCTGTCAGCCCAGCCACGGCTGTGTCTTCTCACATTTTGTGCTCTGATTCACAGAAAAATTCACGGAAAGCACATTCCCTGGAGCTCGAATCTTCCGGAAAATACGCCTGTGCTCATCGGGCCTTGAGACGGAAGCCAGTCGTTCGTGGACATCGTTCTGTTTGTTGAGTAAAGGTTGGGGGGGGGGGGGGGGAGGGGCCTTTTTCCNAAAAAAAAAAGGGGGGGATTTTTTTGGGGGGGGGGGGGGGGGGGGGGGGGGGTAGGGCCTGTTTCCTCCGCCACATTCCCCGTGTCTCTGTGCCAGACCAGTGTGTCTGTCGGGGGTCGCGAGGCTGTAACCGGCAACATCTTCCCACCTGTGACAGGAAGGGAGAAATAGCCGATTCTGTGATATCACTTCCTGCGGCAGGCTGTCTGTCTCGCATGTGTGGGGGGGGGGGGGTGAGAGGAGGGGTAGCAGGTGGTCGCCTCCCATCTCATCCAGACATCTCTAAATAAAGACAAATGACTGTAAGTACAAACAGCCCAGAGCAGAAGCGTNGGGGGGGGGGGGGGGGGGTGAGATGAGGTGTAGCAGGTGGTCGCCTCACATCTCATCCAGACATCTCTAAATAAAGACAAATGACTGTAAGTACAAACAGCCCAGAGCAGAAGCGTCCTGAGATTGTCCACCATCAGGGTGTTTGAAGCGGGGTCTCAGTCCAGGCTTTACAGCACCGAGGGGAACACCTGCGAAAGGTGAGTGCGGTGTGTGAAGCTGGCTGTGGAGGGGCTTGGCAGTCGCTGCTGAACAAACTGGGGAACCGGTCACAGGACTGAGAGGCCACTGTCACAGGACAGGGGTGGCGGGGTTTCGCCAAGGGCCGGTTCTGGAGAACCTTTCCCAGCAGGTGTTGGGCAGCCTGTGAAGGAGCTGACGTGTAGGCCAGGCCCCCGACAACGAAGAGCCTGTGTTTCCCTTCAGCATTTATTTGTGTGCTGATTTTAAGGCGCTTCAGCGGTTTCAGGAACCTGAGGGTTGGTGACTGTGATTTGCAGCACCGCGGTGACAGGCTTGTTCACACACAGCCAAATGAAGGACCTCATCAGAACATCTGAAGGACCTGAGCTTCAAATCACTTCCCACTCCAGTGTGCTGCTCCTAACAGTGACTGTCTGTGAGCTGCTTAGCATGTCAATAAACAGGAAACATGGCGCCTGTCAGTGTGTGTGTGTGTGTGAGTGTGTCTGTGCATCTGTGTGTGTGTGTGTGAGCCACAGTGGACCAAGACATTCCACCACTAACATGTGACCCACAGAGCAGGTGAAGATGTTTTGTAGACATGAGGGGAAAGAACTGCCCCTGTTGTGGGTGACAGGAAACATGCGGGGGCCACGGGGGGGGGGGGGGGGGGGGGGGAGTTACTGGAAGAGCGGAAACGCGAAAAGGCGGAAGAGCCCGACGGTGGGANGGGGGGGGGGGGGGGGGGGGGGGGGGGGGGGGGGGGGGGGGGGGTTGTTTGTCATCCCTTCCTGCATCGAGCTGGAAGTGGAAGGTTAGTCATCTTCTCGCCCCTCCACACTGTGAGCTGCCATGAGGGGAAGCCAGGGATGGAGCCACGTGTGTTTTGATGGACAGGTCTGGTCGGGTCAGCGGGACCTGCTGAGGTCTGAGGACTCGGGGGTCACGGGGGACACGGGGGACACGGGGGACTCGGACAAGAGAGGAGGGACCAGACCTCCCTCTGAGGCTCACAATCTTGCTTTCAAGCTGTCAGTTTTGTTACTGGATTGTTGTGCGTTTGCTGGTTAAAGGAACCGTGTGTCACTTTACTTAAATAAGATCATTTTTGTTTGGGCAAAACTTGCTTTCTTGTCCTCTGTCCCGTCAGTGTGGCTCCCCCCACCCCCGCTGTCACAGGAGAAAAAGGACCTTGTCACCAATGTGACCCAGAGGCCCGCGGGGCTGAACGTGTCCTGCAGCGTCTGCACAGCCGCGTGTTTGTTGACTCGGTCAGTGTGTGGAAAAGCCACCTGTGAAGATCGACCGCGAGCAGGAGCCCCACGGAGGACAAGCGGGGAGAGGCGGGAACGAGAGTTAAAAGGCCGCAACCGGGACCCTCCGGCCTGCTTCTTATCCGTTTCAGGAGCTAAACCCCGAACAGTAATCAGTAATCGATAATCGGTAATCAATAACTGCACAAGGGCCATCAGACCAGCAGAAACATGCAGCCCCCCACAGCCTAGTGTTGTTTCACGCTGCCGCTGGCTCTGGTGAAAAGGTCTCCATGTGAGGACAAGAGCGGTCTGTGGATCTGCTGATGGACACGTCTGAATCCTACGTTCAGCACGACCTCCATCTCAGTTAGCTGCTGTGGACATTCACCCCGTCTGCGTCATTCACTCCGTCTGCTGCGTCATTCACCCTGTCCGCCGCGTCATTCACCCTGTCTGCGTCATTCACTCCGTCTGCTGCGTCATTCACCCTGTCCGCCGCGTCATTCACCCCGTCTGCGTCATTCACTCCGTCTGCTGCGTCATTCACCCTGTCTGCCGCGTCATTCACCCCGTCTGCCTCATTCACTCCGTCTGCTGTGTCATTCACCCTGTCTGCCACGTCATTCACCCCGTCTGCGTCATTCACTCCGTCTGCTGCGTCAGTCACCCTGTCCGCCGCGTCATTCACCCTGTCTGCGTCATTCACTCTGTCTGCTGCGTCATTCACCCTGTCTGCCACGTCATTCACCCCATCTGCGTCATTCACTCCGTCTGCTGTGTCATTCACCCTGTCTGCGTCATTCACTCCGTCTGCCGCGTCATTCACTCCGTCCGCAGCGTCATTCACTCCGTCTGCGTCATTCACCCTGTTGGCTGCGTCATTCACTCCGTCCGCAGCGTCATTCACTCCGCCTGCGTTAACGCCGTCTGAAGCCACCGGCACGGCACTCGCTAGCAGGGGGGGGAGCAGAAAAGGAGGAAGGACGTTTTTGGACTGTTTTCACACTCACACTCCCTGGGGGGGATTAAAAGGGTCTGATGAAGCGCAGGGGGGTTTAAAAGGTGGGCGGCACTGGGAGGGCGAAACAAGGATGACTGGGAGGTTGGATTCGTCTTCTGCAGAGGCCCCGCCCACTACGCTGACGCCCCGATGACTGGAGGACACTCGCTGGCAGCCCCCCCCGTCTCTGACTTGTACTTGGCGACCTTCACCAAGGCGTGACAGGGGGACGAAGCGAATCTCTCGCCCTCTGATTCATGTCTTTGTTTGCCTGGCGTTTCTTTCAGCCGCCCACTTTCCCCAGACTGACCTGTTCATCACGCTCAGATGTTTCCTCAAGCGCTTTCTTAACCGTCCCTCTTATCTCACGGGGGATTTGAACGCAGCAGTGGGGGGTACTGAGGCATGCTGGGACGCGACACAGAGCCAAAGGGGGCTCATCATCATCGTGATGCTCGCTGCGGCCCCGGGGAAAACGCCCTCATCTACCGTGGCCGCGATCTGCCAAAGTGAGGGGAGACGCGGGGGGTTTTGGATCAGCTTTCTCCGGTCTCCCAGAGTGCCGCGCTTCGGCAGGGCTGGACCAAGTCATCCTGCTGTCAAAGCTGCTAAACGCACCCTCACGCCGGCGGCCGGTCGTCCCCACACACCCCCCCGAGTTCAGCCTCGTAACAAATAAAAGGATTTTGTAGCGGTTGTCGGGGCGACGGGACTGAGTTAAGTGACGGGTAAAGCTGCTGACTGGGAGGTGACCGCAGGGTCTCATGAGCACGGAGATTTCAGACATGCTGACAGAACGACACTGGGTCCCATTGGGGACAATGTGAGCAGACCCCCCCCCCCCGACAGTGAGGCTCATCAGCAGGTCAGGTGAGTGACGCCCCTGAACAGGTGTGACTGTGTAACGCAACTGCTGGCCGCCGTGAAGCACAAAGCGATTCTGTTTCCACACGACACACCGGCTGGAATCACCCACACAGGTGTGTGTGGAGATTTCGCACTTCAGGGTGTGTAATTTCTGCACTTTCCGCAAACTGTAGCACAGGCATCTAATTTACATAATTGGTCCTGATGCAAAAACAGAGTAAACTGAACATCAGGGGTCTCATGATCAAAGTCATATCTGGGTAACATGCAGAGTAAATAAAACATCACGGTAACAACATCAGTGTCCACAGTTTTCAACAAAGGTGAACAACCAGTGAGGTGAAGAAAGGTGAGGTGAGGTAATTTGAGGTGAGATGAGATGAAGTGAGGTAATTTGAGGTGAGGTGAGGTGAGGTAAAATGAGGTAATTTGAGATGTTGTGCCAAATCTGAGCTCAGAGCTGCGGTGCTCCTCTCTGCAGTGGCTCTCATGGAGCTGCTCTTTTTCCACTGCTGAATGAAGCCAGAGTAAGTGAACATGTGTCAACTACACTGCAGACCTGCAGAGCAGCACTAGGACTTTTCTCAGCCGCATTAACACCACAGAAGAAGAGAAGCATCACTGATTGAAAACCAACTTCTTTATCCGTGTGATCCAGTGAAGAGCAGCAGCTCACACTGACTGTCTGAAGCCCCATTCGTCAAGCTGTCAGGTACCACAGGAGGACAGAAATTCACTCACAGAGCTCAGTGATCAGGTGGGACGGAGAGCAGAAACACTTGGTTCAAAAGTACCGTGGTACATGTAGGTCAGCGATGAAGAAAGTTCTTACTCGTCCTGGTTGGACAGTGACATAAGATGGTTTAGAAACTTGTGAAGAGAAACTACCTGAGTGAAATGTCCATGTATCAAGGCTGGGGGGGCGAGGCACCATTGGCCATGGAGGTCCTCCTGGAAGCGGAAGCGTATGGAGGAGAAAAGTGTGGCCCTGACTGGGGGGGGTTGCATGGGCAGTGAATAGCCATCTTGGGTTTGAGAAACAGCACTGACTATGCAACTGGTTCTGTGAAAGAGACACCGAGCAGACAGTGGACCCCGCAGTGAGGTGCCCAAAGCTGCTGTTGGCTGATGACGGTCGATATGGCCAGAGTGAAGGAGCTTCATCCCTGCATACTGTGAAGTGAAGCGGCTTCAGAGATGGTGCAGCAGACCCTCCCGAACTGTGGCTTTCCATACCATCAACTCCTGAATCTTCCCCAGCACAATGATCTCATCTGAGCTGCACATTCTGCTTTGGCCCCCACAATGCAGTGGCCTACAGGACCAAATGAAACACCTTCAGGAAGCCCCAGGCTGTGTGCTAGTGGCTAGAACATCACAATAAGCCCAAAGACTGCAGCAGAGCGACAGCGAGGATGAGGAGGCAGATGATCTCGTCCTTCTGCAGCAGCGAGGGCAGCAGGACAGCCTGTCAGCCCCTCATTACACTTAGCTGTAGGAATCTGCAGGAGGAGGAGCCCTCAGCTTCAGGTGCTGCTACAGTTACCTCATTTGCCAGGTGGTCTTTGTAAAATTCAAAGCAGTATTTTTTTGAATGGGCTGTAGAAGTAAAAGTAGAAATGTCCAGGTGGCTGAACAAGTTAAAGTTGCATGAGAAGTTATTTGCTATCGGAGCTGCTGAGGTACAGGTGTCCAGTGCGCAGTGTGGTCCTTTATGAGGAATCCCACCGATTTGCACCCATCTGGTGGACGTGGCGGCAGCTCTCAGCAGAAACGAGATGTCGAGACCCCGGGGACAGCAGACGATTCACGAATCGATCTTCGTGCTCCATAAACAGCCTGTCAACGCCGTGCAGAGTGGAGCGTCACGCAGGCTGCCCTCGCAGAAGCGTGAGAAGAAATGGTGCCTCATGGGAAGGAGACAGTTGCTCAGAAGGTTAATGCAATGTGATGTGAAAACTGTGAAAAGGTCCATCAGCAGAAGGACAGTACGTTGGTTTCGCTGAGAACAGCTGCTGTGTCTGGACATCATCTCCCAGGGAGCACTGCAGTTTTTTTGTGATCACAGGAGAAACCTTCCTACCACTCCTGGGAAGCTAGAGGAGAGACCCTGTGGTACATCTGTTTCCCACATCACCTGCTTCCAATGCTTGGTCTCACAAGCAGACTCTCAACCCATGATTATTACTAACAACAAACCACACGTCAGATGTAAACAGCGGTAAGGTGGCCCATCTGAGATGTCACTCTGCCTGCTTCTACATGGTAAATTCCACTCAGCTCTTCACATGTTGAGGAAGGTGTTAGATATGTCTTTCCTCCGCTGCCCTAAAGCATCTGGAAGACATATGCCTGGCAGGATCTGACACCTTCACTTCATTGCATCATCACCTCGGACGGCAGATCCCTGTTTTCATAACAACATCCAGCTTGCAATTTTACACTCAGCAGCTGGACGACCTTCTCAATGGTACAGGAGTGGGACCCTGTTGGACCCTGAAAGCTTTTCAAAGGAAGCTAAAAAGAAGCTAAATTTGAGTTAAAATCTGAGCTGGAGTCAGAATGTGGAGGCAACAGGGCCAGGAGATGCCTCTGTAACCTCCCGGATGGTGGGAAGAGCAGAGAGGTGGAATTTTGCAGCAGGTGGAACTGATATGGAGAAGGGAAGTGCTGGCAGAGGACAGAGTCCAACGCTTTGCTTCCCCCGCTGGAGCAGGAGGAGGTGTGATATTTGCAACAGATAAATAAATGCTTTCTGACACGGAACAAAACAAACCTTTGGGGATTCAGATACAGCAAGTGACAGCAGGACCACAAAGTCACACCTTGTAAACAACCACAGGATGACAAAAAACAGGCTTTACAAAAGTAAACAACCGTTAAAATCACATCACAAAATCACTAAAATGTGAACAGAGTAATTCATGTTGCCAGGCTAATAAAATGAGCATCCTTCCATCCCTCTATCATGCATCCCCCATCCATCCATCCTTCCATCCCTCTATTCATCATCTATCCATCCATCCAGCTATTCATCCAATCATCATCTATCCCTGCGTCCTTCTATCCATCGTCTATCCATCTATCCTTCCATCCCTCTATTCATCATCTATCCATCCATCCTTCATCCCTCTATCCCTCTATTCATCCAACCATCATCTATCCCTGCATCCTTCTATCCATCGTCTATCCATCCATCCTTCTATCTATCCTTCCATCCATTCATCCCATCTATCCATCATCTCTCAATCCATCCATGCCCCTGTCCATCCATCCTTCCATCCCTCCATCCACCATCTATTCATCCAGCCATCATCTATCCCTGCATCCTTCTATCCATTGTCTATCCATCTATCCTTCCATCCATTCATCCCCCTGTCCATCCATCCTTCCATCCCTGCATCCATCCCTCCACCCCTCCATCCTACAACATGCCAAATCCTCCTGGGTTTCTCCAGTGGGGTTTGGGGGGGCTCCTCCATATGGAGTTGCGTGAGGACTGGGGCCGGTGCTGGAACGTCAGGAAGCATCAGGGACCACGTCTTACATCACTGCTGCACAACAGCAGATGCTGCACGAAACTGTTATTCTCAGCACGGCTCCGCCGGCGGTTTGTGGGCAAAAGTGTGTCTTGTTAGTAGAAGAAAACGAGAGGAAAGGCCAGGCCTCAGAAAGCATCTCCACGGAGAATCAGACCTTCATCATTTCTTTGTTAGAACCAACTGACCTTTGCTATGATGACACTGCAAGGACACCGTTAACCGATGCGGTTTACAGAAAGCGAAGATGAAAGGAGCCAAAAGAAACACACTTTACTCGACAGTCGTGCATCTCCCACCCTCTTCTGCCACATCCTGGTTAAACTCTCCACAAAAACCCTTCTTCATTATGTAATCTGAGGGCAGCAGGTAGTTTTCAGACGCCTCAGACAACTGTCTCAGCTTCACAGTAATTCTTACACTGTCACCTTACCGCATCCTAGCGGGAGGGACAGATAAACCGGGGGGGTCTTGCTGCCGGCACTGTGGAGGAGCTGCCGTGGCCTGGTTCTCAGACTTCTTCAGCAGGCTGTGGTTGGGTCTGCGGTAGGGTGGAACCTCACGGCACCCGCTGCCCTCACGTTACCCACATAGCTTCTTTACAGACGACAACGTAGTGATAAGATCAAGAGAGAAGAGGTTCTGAAAGAGGAGCCTTCTGAGACTCCTGAGGAAACATCTGCAGCTATTTTTTTCACTTAGATGAAGATCAGACCACATTTTACAGGTGACAGAAAACCAAGGAATTGGAAAGGGTTCACAAACTTTTTTCTGCGACTGTGGAAGGTAGGTCCACCGCAACGGGTGGCAACGGCCTAAGTGACCCTGTGACCCACAGCCCTGTGCCCCCCCAAGAGGGTTTGGGCAAACGTGGCGTCACCTCCTCCACCCGGCTGCTCCGGCCCCCACAGGTCGGATTCTCCCTAATGAAGACGTCTGCGCCCCGGCACAAAGCGGCATGAGAGAGGGAAGCCAGCTAAGGCCCTCCATCGCTCTCCAACCCCCAAACCTGCTGCTTGGATTTTCGGGGATTTGTTGCTCACCGGGGCAGACAAAGCCGCTCGAAGCTTTTGCGACGTTTCGGGCTGTGAGCAGCTTCTTCGGGGGCCTCGCCGGGGTGACAGCCGGGGGGTTCCTGGTGCGTGGCACCTGGACGCGAGGAGCGGAACCAGAACCAGACAGCGAGAGACTGAGGGAAAAATCCCTCTGTTCTTCTTGGCTCCATTTTAATCAGGATCATTTTGTCCTTTAGATCCCATTTCAAAGAAGAGCCCCTAATTAGGTGTCTGTTGGGGGAACCAGGGAGACCATCAATTAAGGTTGAAGCACCGAGGCTCCGAGGCGCCGCTCAAAGGACGGTGGGAAGGAAAGACAAAGGAGGGGGATCCAATTTGCCCAACGACCTCCCCGGTGCTCGTTCTCCCGCTCGCTGCGCTCGGGAAACAAACAGCGTAACGAACGGAAGATTAATTCGACGTCACCTTCAGCCGCCCTTCAACCCGCCCGCGGCTGCCGAGCTGTGGAACGCAGCCAAACGCGGCTTTTTCCTGCGCTTCCTTCCCTCCCTTTTCATTATTAGTGGTTGAACGGTATTAGAGCTTCACGGAAACGTGCCGCAATCCTCGTGTCGGAGTCGGAACAAACCGGACTAATCCCTCTCGCCCGGGGATCATTAGCTCGCCGCTCCAAACCCGGCCGAGGCGCCGCCGACGGGCAGGAACCGCTCAGAAAGGGGCGCGACGACATAAACGTTCCCTCTTCCGCCGCTCCGGGGCCACTGCTGGCCCTCTTCCCACGACTCCCCGCTCTGAGATTTCCGCCGGACTTAAACAAATCACCTGACGCCCACGATCCCAGCAGGGGGTGACCTGGCCACCCCCAGCGTGGCTCCTTTGGAGGATGTAGCAGTGTGTAATGGATTCTGTCGGAGCAGCCGAGCGCATCTGTTCATTACAGATACCGCAGCTGTTCTGGCGACGGGTCGGGAGGCTTCGATTCGCCGCTGGTTCCCCTCTCCGCATTAATAGTAGAATAACCGCCTCCTGCTGGAAATTAATGCATATAATTTTCACCTGCTTTCCATTACAAAATGTACATTCTGCTTCCAAGCATATAAATCATTGTGGGGGACGTCACTTTGTCACATCCCTCCTTTAACCGCTGGCAGGAAAGCGGGGAGGTAAACACACAAGGTGCCGACGGCCAGCGCGGCCCCCGCAGGACCGAATGGATGGATGGATGGATGGATGGATGGATGG
Organism: Arapaima gigas; assembly: GCA_900497675.1. Taxonomy (NCBI): domain Eukaryota; kingdom Metazoa; phylum Chordata; class Actinopteri; order Osteoglossiformes; family Osteoglossidae; genus Arapaima; species Arapaima gigas. The sequence goes on along the minus strand of UFQX01000859.1, from coordinate 124,461 downwards.
ATGGATGGATGGATGTGAAGACACATTGTTTGAAGGCAGTGGAATTGAGCCTTGCGCAAAAGCGAGAGCCCCTAACGGAGGCCGACGGGGGTCTTTGACAGTGGCGCTGTGCACACGTGCGGTCGGGGACCCCTGGCCTCCACATTGCAGGCGCTGTGTGGACTAAGATGGTGACACACAGCATGCACAATGAGGAGGTGAGGAGACCCTGCTCCTGGAGGCGGAGGAGCCGTGTTGCCTCTGCTCTTTCACGTCGAGGAAACCGAACGCCGAGTCGCCTGCGAGCGGCAGGACCAAAAACTTTGAGGACGTGTCCTCTGCTCCGAGGACCAGTGCGCTTATTTCATTTTAACGCGCTGCGTCCTGCACATAAACTCCCATTCGGGACAGGAATCTGCCTCGATGTTCCTGCCGGCTGCAGTAAACACGGAGGTTGTGGTTTGTTTGCACTTCTCTCCCTCCTCCTGCTCCTCCTCCACCTGCCGCCTGCGAAGGTGTCTGAACGCTGACGGCTGCGGTCTGTCCTGCTGCCCTCGTCCTCCTTCCCCGCCGAGTTTGCTCACCACGGCAGTGACGTTTGAAACAAAAAGGATTTTTTCACACCGGTCGGCCGGATGATTTAGCACTGAAATGTGATATATTTAGGTGATGAACTGCATTTCTAATCGCCTGTGGGAGGAAATATTTTCCTTCCTGCTGCCCTATCGCTGGAGAACCAACACGGCTGAGATTGGCTCGAGCCGCTGCCTCGCGTTTGTTACCCGGGTAAAACGCTGTGCTCACCTGGGCCCGACACACCAATTCAGCCCACCGGACCACCGGGCGAAAAACCGTATTAAACATGTTTGCAGACCGGCGTAGACGTTATTCCACCTAAAACCTCAGCTTAAATGGCACTAATACTGCGTCTCTACGTTTTAAAAACCAGCTCCTTAAAATACATCTTAATACAAAGATGAACAGAGGCGACTCGACGGTGTTTTTCATTAATTCTCCATCTAATTCAATAAACCCCACGGGGGCTGAATTAAATCAATATGATACATAAGTAAATAGTGTTTTTCTCTTTAGAAAAACAAATCCTTTCATGTCCACCAGCAACACTTTGCTATTTTTCACCTAATTTCTCTCTATATCATCTTGGCTTGAGAATAAACCTTGGATTTCAGGCTCCGCCGGTGACGTGGAAACGAAGAAGAAGACTCTCCGCCCTCATTAGCTCCTTCATTTCGGTTCACCACGAAATTTGTCATCTTTTTTAACAAGAATTGGGCTCTAGGTTTTCCAAGGGTTTTGCTTGCACATAAAAAACAGTCGTTTCTGTTCCTTGAGATCAGAATCTTCGACTTTTGCTGTAATGTATAAATGACATCTCTGTTACAGAAGTGTGAAGAGGTTCCTCAGTCCCCGCCTGTGTCTCACCCCCCCCAGGTTTCACATTCGACGGTCAGCAGACGGTTGGATGAAAGGAACTTGACACGCCGTCATCTCACTGGTGTGGAATCACCAGAATGTCAGAAATAAGACGGAAGGAACTTATGACGCGTTGACCGGAGACACGGCCGAGCAGCGCCAGGTTCTCCCGGGAGATCCGTGCCCAGCTCCTGTGCTGAGGAACCCAACAGGAACCCGGCAGACAAGAGAAAGTAAAAGGTTTGTGTTTGGTGAACCTGCAGGTCCCTCCTCATGACTCAAGGAGGATCAGTGCCGCACAGCGGTACGATGGACAGCACAGCGAGAAAGAGGAGGTGTGGAAAGGTCAAGTGGATCACAAGCAGCACTCGAGGCCCAGCAGGAGCACCGCTGCTGGACCTCAGGCTCACTTTCTTCAGCAGCCATGTTGCTGTAACTAGATCTCACTGACGGCTTCTGACAGTTGGGTTTGTGTCACTCTGTTGGCACTGACATCCGTTTGTTCTCTCTCTCTCTCTCTCTCTCTCTCTCCATGTCCTTCTCTCTCTCTCCCTCTCTCTGTTTCTCTCTCTCTACATCTCCCTCTCTCTACATCTCCTTCTCTCTCCATCTCCTTCTCTCTCCATCTTCCTCTCCCTCTCTGTTTCTCTCTCTCTCTCTCCATGTCCTTCTCTCTCTCTCCCTCTCTCTGTTTCTCTCTCTATACATCTCCCTCTCTCTACATCTCCTTCTCTCTCCATCTCCCTCTCTGTTTCTCTCTCTCTACATCTCCTTCTCTCTCCATCTCCTTCTCTCTCCATCTTCCTCTCCCTCTCTCTGTTTCTCTCTCCATCTCCTTCTCTCTCCATCTCCGTCTCTCTCCATGTCCTTCTCTCTCTCCATCTCCCTCTCGCTGTTTCTCTCTCTATCTCCTTCTCTCTCCATCTCCCTCTGTTTCTCTTTCCACCTCCTTCTCGCTCTCTCTCCATCTCCTCTCTCCGTCTCCTTCTCCCTCCCTCTGTTTCCCTCTCTCTCCATCTCCATCTCTCTGTTTCCCTCTCTCTCCCTGTCTCTCGGCTGTTTACCACGGCAGGGAAAGAAAGATAAGGGAAATTTATGGCAACTGTGTGTGAATGAAGTGACTGTTTTCCTCATAGCACAGTGACACCAAAGCGATTGTTGACACACTTTCTTCCCCTTTCATTGTTGCTCTGATGAATTTGTTTCTTGTGGACTTCAAAACAAAACGAGTCAGACTGGAGCATGGAGAGCAGCTCCATTGCTGGCCAGGACAGTTACAGAGCTTCTCCACGCGAGAATTACGCCATGTAAACAACTCTGGTGGTTTTTAAGAGTCGCATTTAGTCGATCTTTCATCAGAACTTCTCCCTGCTCACCGCAGCCTGGGAAGACCTCGGGATTTCTCTTAACTAACTGACAGCATTGAGCCATAAGCTCTCGATTTTATCACGGAACAAACAAGTGTCTGAGAAAAAGCTTTCACTGCAGGAGGAGGAGGGAAGTGAACTTCATCTGAAATGTGTCACACACACTAAGGCCATGCAGCGGATGAGCAGACTGAGAGGAAGAAGCCAAGGTCAGAACATCTGCTTGCCAGCAGAGACTCTGTGTGATGCAAACAATTACTCAGCGCCGGTCCATCCAGAATGAGGCGACTATTAACTGGTGGTTGTCAATGAGATTTACCCTTAAAACTCAAGCGTGAAGAAAATGGCACCTTCTATAAGTTTGGCTCAGGTCTCCTATCACTACTGCTCAGCCTCACTCAGCCAAACTCAGCTTAACTCAGCTCAACTCAGCCTAGTGAGCAACAGGACTCCCTGAGGAGCAACTTGTCAGTTGGCATCACACAAGTAACACACATCACAACATGCAGCAAAAAACACCAGATTGGCAACAACAAAAATACTATAAAACCGGACACAAAACATGCTGAACAGTAGAATAATAGATAAAAAAGCATATTGAAAAACAACAGATGAAATATAATGCAGAAAAACAGAAGAGCGGTGTATAGCAGCAGAGAGAGAAAATAAACACACATCATATGAACAAGAGAACGAAGAGCAGAGTGTAAGAAAGCAGAAAGTGCAGGTGGACGTGAGAGGCAGGGAAGGAGACGAGAAAGAAAAGTTACTATGTAGAAATACGAGTGAAACAAGAAACGTGCTGTAAGACACGACAGCAGCAGCGTCACACACAGAACCCGGTGAGGGGGGCGGCCACACGCTCAGATTTACTGTGGAGAACACGGGCATTTATTGCAGGGCACACAGGCATTTACTGCAGGGCACATGGGTATTTACTGCGGGGCACACGGGTATTTACTGCAGGGCACATCGGCATTTACTGCAGGGCACATGGGTATTTACTGCAGGGCACATGGGTATTTACTGCGGGGCACACGGGTATTTACTGCGGGGCACATGGGTATTTACTGTGGGGCACACGGGTATTTACTGCGGGGCACATGGGTATTTACTGCGGGGCACACGGGCATTTACTGCGGGGCACACGGGTATTTACTGCGGGGCACACGGGCATTTACTGCGGGGCACACGGGTATTTACTGATAAGGTAACCACTGATTTTTAGGGCGCAAGCAGAAGGCAAATAGGACAAAGAGCAGCTGCATGGTGATGACTAAGCGCTTTTCATCACAGAGACCAACTGTTTCTATCGCTCCGGACGTCAGGAGTAGGGATGAGTGGCTGTTCCTCCGCAGAGAGGAGTGCGAAGGTTGAGCAGACAGCTAACAGCCAGCGGCCGCAGAGTCGGGGGAAAACTGGCTGTGAAATTATGAGCTGGAAAAGGCCGATACCTTCCAGAGGGCCCGCAGAGTCACATGACGTTGCAAACCCCTGAACGAGAAGATCGAGGAGAACATTTATAAATGTGCTTGTGTGTCTGGTTGCTGGTGGAGGGAGATGTTCAACATCAGTGCTCTAGGCAGGGGGCCGAATGAGAGACGGACCCTCTGGGAGCCCACGGTGGGTCCACTGCGCACTTGTCCCTCCGTGTTGGGAAGCTCTTCATCCTCACGTGCCGTCAGTCCACGTCAGTTGACAAACAGCGTCACCCTCAGCCCACTGCTAGCTAATGCTGTTAGCCGCTCAATAGTGGGCTGGAATATCTCAGGTGTGTGAGAGAGAGAGAGGACGTGGATTTAGTTATTTGGAGAACCTCTCCAGTGCCTTGGTCTTGAGAGCTTATGGTTGTGGAGCTGTGGCTTCCAGGCTTCAGTCGCTTCGGTTTAGAGAGCATCACTTGGGCAGATGTGTGTGGCAGGAACACACAGAGGGGCCAGACAGGAGGCCTGAGCGCTGAGCTGAGACAGGAGTTGTTTTCATCTACAAACAGTGTAGAGGGGAGATAGAATGACAGACTCACAGAAGACAGAAGAAGAAAAATCGATGGAAGCTGAGAAGTGGAATCCCATGAAGCAGTGTGGAAAAGGCTGGCCAGGGGGGCAGGGGGGTGGATCTCACTGCCCAAACGCTGCACCTTCCAGACACACACCAAACATGAGCCAGCAGAGGGGCAGGAATAAACCCAGAGGATGGAGCATGAAACACCCCCTCAGCTGCCTTGTCTTGTCTTCCCAAACTATGTACAGGATCCTTCCTCACGAGTGTGTTCTGACCCTCCACTCCACACACACACACACACACACACACACACACACACATGGCTCCAGGGCTGTGTTCACTTTGAGATGTGGAGGCTGGAGAACGAGACCCACAAAGCTCCCATCACCTGCAGAACTGTGGACAGAACTTGGGTTAGGATGAAAAATGTTTTTTGTCGAGTTGCTCCCAAATCTCAGAGATACACACAAATCACCGAGGTGGTTTTTGACTGCAGTGGGAAGCTGGTCAGATGTTCACCAAGCCACGTGACACCTGGTGAATCACTGCAGGCACTGCGGGGAATCAGGACCTGTAGGATCAACGCAGTCCAGTCATAAGCCCCCCCCCCCCCCCCCCCCCCCCCCCCCCCCCCCCCCCCCCCCCCC
>UFQX01000859.1:69556-119005 GCA_900497675.1 Arapaima gigas | reverse complement strand
CCCCCCCCCCCCCCCACTGGATCTAACGGCACAGGACGCCAGGCTGTCACAGGGAGCCACACACTCACACACAGGCTAAAGACACGCGGCCGGCCGGGAGGAGAGTGTCACTCCGGGGGCTTTGTTCCTGACGCCTCAGCGGGGGTCTTTTCATTGCTTGTAATGAGAAAACGTCTAATCTACATCAACAGTTTACACTGGTTTACTTTCATGGCTCATTGAAGCACCTTATTTAATTCACTCGGCTTTGTGACAATTTGAGAGCCACTGACATAAATCACAGACAGATACTCACTCATTTCCTCTGCATGTTGTTACTGCGCGTTTATCAATTAACCTGCAAATCTCCCGCAGCCAGGAGAGCAGCTGCACTCTCCTGCAATTGTATTACACTTATTCCCGCGCGCTCACGTGTGTGTGTGTGTGTGTGTGTGTGTGTGTGTCACCGGACCCTCCATCATCTCCAAGATACCTTCTTGGATTCCACACATTACACAGCGGTCAATAGGAGCCATTTTGTCTCGTCCATTTTTCCAGAGAAGAACCTCCACGACTCTCGCTGTTTCTTTCATCTTCGCAACAGCAAGAAAGACGTTTTTAAATGAAAATCTGAACAAGCCAACATGATTCATTGTCTTCCTTCACAGGCGGCTCCTCAGGCCCTTTGATGCTGTGTCACTCCTGTTTTCCTGTGTTCCTCACAAGAAGCCCAGGTGAGCGCAGGCGTTACTCACGGGAATGTGTTTGTAGAGGGAAAGTGCAGAAGTGTGAGGTGAGAAAGTCACACGTCCGGCATCAGCGACTCCAGTCTAATTACTTCCTTTCCCAGCCCAGCTTATCTCCTTAATACCGTTTCTTTGTCCACAGCCAAATTATTATGGCTCTTTATGCTTTTAATGAGGATGTTTTTCACTCCCCGGCGATTTTATATCTCTTCTCCTCCGAGTTCCTCAAACACTCTTTTTAACATGTACACTACATTCACCTGGAACAGAAATCGTTCACTTCCCATTTCCTCCCCGCCCTGTTAATGGAACGTTCTGGTTTTTCCAGAAATTCTGAATAAACCTGCCCGCCTAACATGCCCTTTACCTGCGACGTTTCCACGCTTCCCACGGCTGCCTCGACGCTGCGCCGACCTCGGTTTATCCAACACCACCTACAGGCAGGAGCGTTTACCGGGCGGCTCCGATGGACACGCCGGGGTCCTGCGCAGGGGGCCGCCCGTCTACAGCACCGACACAGGCGAACGAGTCTAACCGACGCCGAATCTACGCCGATTCTTCACGTGAATGGAATTGAAGTCACGTGCGGCGAGACGCTTTGCTGTTGCCCATCTTAACATTTGTGAGAAGAAGAGCCAGCATTTTGCCCACCGGCCCACAGTCCCAGTCAGCTGTGCTTCAGCAATTTGCACCAATGAAAAGTCTGAACCCCGACAAGCATTTCCTCCACTGTCTGTGCTCACAGCAACCGCGCGCACGTGTGTGTGTGTGTGTGTGTGAGATGCTGTGATGATGGACATTTTGCTGGAAAGCTGCTGATGCGTATCCCCAGCATCCTTCACAGTCACCCCCCCGACTGCAACTCCGACGCACAGCAAGCTGAGGAAAGAATCTCAGATCCACCTGGTTGTTCGTTCCATCGCTTGTTTAACAGAAGATGTGGTGAAAAAGTTGCTCTGACGACCCCCGGAACAGAGAAGCTGGAAGCTGGACGGACATCACACACACCAGCAGTCTTGCTTCACCCCGCCCATCACACCCCACAAGCCCCCCGAGCAGCTGCGCGGACCGGCTCGCACACACTGGGCTTCTACAACCCAGCTCACACACACACACAGACCCGCAGACCCCGCAGGTCACGTACACTTCACGTCTCGCCGTAACTCTGGGTTAAAGAGCTCTGTTAACGGGTTTATTTACCAAAAAGAGACATTTTGTGGAACACGGACGAGTTCGGGGCACAAACTGGGCTATTAGCCTACAAATGTCTGAAAGGGTCCGAACAAGGTGCAGATCAGACCTCCTGCACAGCTGTCCGCTACCTCTTTAGAAGTACGCGGCTTAATCTGGGCACAGTTTGAGTTCCACACCAAGGATGCGATGTGTGGCCATTCAGATGCAGGCTGTGCCACATTTTGTCTGGTAAGAGCCCAGAGAACGTGGCATAAATCCCAACTGATAAGTGCAACTGGGGGAATTTCCACCGACGTGAGCAGAAGTCCGACCACGATGCCCCTGGGAGGAAGAAAAGGGGGACAAACCCAGCAGGGGGACAGGGAGGTTGGGGTTTCCAGGTCAGTGTGCATGTGCACGCGAGTGTGTGTGTGTGTGTGTGTGTGTGAACCCAACAGAAGCAACATGGACTCACTAATGCATTTAGGCTTTGTGTATGAAAAAAAGATTATGGGAATTAGACGGGAAGAAGCATCGCGGCTCAGCGAGGGCTTTAACAACAGTTTAATCCCTGCAACGTCTTCCTCCCCCGTCTCTCATCTAACTTCCCAGTGGAGTTAATCCTTCCTGCACTGGATTATAAATACAGCAAAATAACAATAAAAACACCTATGTGTTTGTATTTATATTTGGCAGACTGGGCACCATCTGTCCTGCCGGCTCAGGTGCGCAGACCTGAGGCTCCGCTGCAGACACAGGCTTTGATGCTGCGTTCGTGACCCCCCTCCCCCTCCCCCTCCCCCTCCCGGCAGGGAACGATGCTAGCCGGAGGGTGCCGGGGGGTGCCGGTTCTGCCCATTTCCCCTCGAGGGTTGCCATGGCAGCCAGGGGGCCCCCGGTCCTGCTCCGGCACCCTGCCCCTCCTCCCGCACTGTGTAACAGAACGGCGGAACCCGGGGGTCAGTGCAGGGGGGGGGGGGGGGTACAGTAAATATCAATGTGAGGCTGCAGGCATCACGGCGGCAAGGTCAGCAGCCTGCAAATAATGTCCTAATGGCAGTCAGTCAAACAGCGAGTGACACTTGTGACACAATATACAGACATGACTCATGTGAAGGACCTTCGTGCCCCGAACTCAGGAGCAGGTGGCTTATTGGACACCTTCACCGTAGCTGAGCTGGGATTAGGCCTGGATCTCGTCTGCTGGGGCCAACACTTTTATACACAACAACAAAACCAGCACACGCTGCTGGAAATACTCAATTCCCAGGTGTGTGACCCCTAAGAGCGAGAGAGAGGAGAACAACGGACCAGCTGTGTTTGAGGACCGTCACGCCCCACACAAGGCGCAAGACCAGGTCACCTGCAATAAAGCACACAGCACCTCCAATAAGACACGAAAAGCTGCACATCCAAAACCAGGTTTCATCTCAAATTGCTTTTGTTGTTCAGTTATTAACCCAAAATGAGAAAACGCCACACGGCTCAGTTTCTAGGAATCGCTGATCTTTGTCGAAACGTGTCCGAGTGAAACCCCAGGTGCGTTTCCAACCCCACCGTGAGTCAGCGGGGATTGAACCTCTACTCTTCTGCCCCCGCGGGTCCCACACGGACGGGAAGGTGTGAGGAAACAAGCTCACGTTCACTGATAGGAACGCAAACAAATCGCACCTTTCCCAGCAGGTAAAACCAGCTTCTCGGACCTCGAAAACAAGGTGGTTTCCCGCACCTGTGAGGCGCATTGATAGCAAAGTGCAGAAAGAAGCGTCATTATGTACGTGCGTGACGTTAAAGAAGGAAGTTAATAACGTGACCGAGCCGTCAGTGTGTCGCGCGCCAGCTTCGGCGAGCTGGGGGGTAACATCTGGCGCCGCGTCGGGACATTAGCGGGAGTCCATTTTCACGCAGCAGCGAGCCTTTTCTCCACGCGTCCGCACGCGCCCTGCGGGACACGTTTCGTATTCACGCCGCGCTCGGCACACCAGTGTCACCCGCGGACAGAAAGTGGACAAAGCAAAAGTCGCCACGTGACACATGTCCCCCTGTATATGGGACATATAACACAACAACACACGTACTGTTTATAAAAGGCATCAAAGGAACTGCGGCGTCACGCGCCCCCAGCGCGGCGGTGACCGCGCGTCTCCGGATAAATAAAGCGCAGTGATGCAGCGACTGTCACCGCGCCCTCCAGTTGGTCCCCCTGAAGTGTTTCTGGGAGATCCGAGGTGCGCAGAGGTCCCCTTTCCCCCGGAGCATCAAAATCACTGCCCCGCCACTCCAGCCTCCCCGCGGAAGGACGGGATTCTCGAACTGCCGAATTACGTCCGGGCTCAATGTCGGCAGAAACCGCACGTCTGACTCGTTATTTCTGACACTTCGGCAAAAACTCGCGGAGGACGGCTCATTTGTAGGCCCTTGGCACATTTTCACAAAGAAGGGACACCAAGGGACACCTCGACGGGCACGCGCCGGTCCCCTTCAACTCCGCTCCAGCTCGGAGATACTTACATATTTATTCCCGCTTTCGGGGTTTTCGCGTCCCTCGCGGATCAGTCAGGGACTCGCAGCGTCTCTGACCTCCTGCCCAACACGAAGCCAGACGGGGAACGAGGAGAAACAGCGCGCCGGCGCCAGACGCGGTCCGCCACGCACAAAGTGCGGCATTTTCGCCGGTTCCTCCCGGCGATTTGGCGTGAAGTTGCGCAATTAGCGGCGGCGAGGTGCGGGAATTTGCGGCTCTCCGTTACCCGCACAGTGAAAATGCAGTTTGAGGTGCGGGAAAGCGGAACCGGGCAGCAGCGCATCCGGACGCCGGCGCGACGTCCCGCACTTCGCAGCCCGCGAATTAACGACCGTGTTCGGGTCACCCGGCTGCACGAGAGCTCAGTTTCGGAACCGTTACGGTCACAATATGCGGCACCGAGCCGTTTGTCCGCAAGCACTGCGAAAACCCACGGAACACCCGCAACGTAATCTGCGTCCCCCGCGTGGACCGCGGAACAAAGGGACCCCGTGGAAAAGGCACGTGCGGGTAGATGCGAAAGAGGAGGAAGACGCGGGGGGTCGTCTGTGCTCCATTTTGGCTGTTTAGGAAGTGCTTCTAAGGGCGCGCGTCCTGTTCGAGGAGAACGAGATGAACACACCTGTCAGCCGCGGCTCCGCTGCCTCCCGCCCCTCTCCATCTTTCTCATTCCTTCACACGCGGGTGGGCGAGCGCGCGCGCAGCTCGGGGCTCCTTCTCAGGACGAGGGACGGAGGCGCGCCGAACCGCCGTGGCCCCGCATCCTCACACCGCCGCCGAGCATCGGGAGCCGGAGAGGGGGCTGCTGGGAAAACGCCGCCCGGGGTCCGGAATCCGGGGGAACCAGACAGTAAAACCCTCCCCGAAAAGCGGCAGGTTCAGGTGATCTGGATCCGGATCTGGTCGCGCCAACTTCGGTCACCGCGATAAGCCGGACCCCCAGCGAAGTCCGCGAGCAGGAGGGCGGCGCTGCGTCTCATCGCCGCATTTCGGTCGTCCGTTTAAAAGTGAACCCTTCGTTTGCCCGCGCGCAGGAGCCACCAGCAGCGCATCATGTCGCGTGCGTGATAAACTGTCGCACCTTTGAGGCAAAGAGGAGGGTGCGGTCCTGCTCCTGGGAGGAAGCGCAGGTGAGCTCGTGCTGCCAAAAGGGAACGTCTCTCAAGCAACGTTCAGTTTGTTCGGTTCTTCTACCCGCCTGAAGCCTGAACCAGGAGATCCGAGCCACCCCCCTCGAACCGGGTCACCCCCACCTCGCCACCTGGACGGGAACACCTGAGATCTGAGATTGAGTCCTTCTGCCCCCCCCCCCCCCCCCCCCCCCCCCCCCCCCCCCCCCCCCCCCCCCCCCCCCCCCCCCCCCCCCCCCCCCCCCCCCCCCCNCCCCCCCCCCCCCCCATCGCATTTCTCTGCAAGATGGTTGTGGTTTCAGAAAAGTGGCCTCTGAGATGTCAGGCTGTCTGAGCTGCTCCACCTCCCTGGTGCTCAGAGCCTCTCCTTTAATTGCTGATTAAACCGTTTCTTTTTGTTAGAGCTGATGAAGTGTGAGATCCTGGTGGCCCAGTGAGGGAAACGTTTCATTTAGATCAGTGGAGTTTAGGAGCCGCGACTCCGGCAGGGAGTCCGCCGGTGCTGGACACCAGAGCACCTTGAGCTGTAGAAGCGCAAAGACGACATCTGATAGCTGAAGGCCAGCAGAACCGTGACGGTTGATTTGAGCGGCGCACCGGGCTCCCTTTGGGCCATGAAGCATTCGGAAGTGGGTTAGGATGAGAGTTAGAATGTGCAGGTGGCACGACGCTGAACGACTTGCGGCTGCACTCGGAGACGGAACTCCGGCACACCAAGGAGATGAATGGCAGTGACACCAACGGAACCCTGGTGAGAAGCTGATCTCCAGCATAGTGCAAACCAGGCTTTTCCCGCCACACTGCCAACAGTGTCACCCAGACCCTCACTTACCTGAATGATGACCAGACGTGCAGGTGTTCACTTCCCGGTCTTCATTTTGGGGTTCCAGCTGGCCTCGTACTCATCAGATCCACCACAGCTCCATAACTGCACCAGCAGAAAAGCGGAGCCTGGAAGCACATTCCTCTGCTTTCATACCACAGGTTTGAACACGTAATGAAGAACTCGCCACTGACGCAGTTTCCAGGAGCAGAGCGGCACAGCAAGTCGCACTTCAGGACATGCATGCAAAACTCGGCAGAAGACATTCAAATTAGCCGGAGACGTGCCGGCGCACCCGGGCCCGCAGCCACGGCAGACGGCCGGAGCACCAGCAGCGTGCAGAAGGAGCGCTGCTCTACACGCAGGCGAGATGCCGCAGCGCGTCACATGAGCGACACGGGGAAAACCTGCTACCCGAGCAGAGCCGCTCTAAGCTGCTCGCCGTATCTCCCCCCGATCTGCTTCTCTCTCGCCCGAGGACAGCTTTGCTCTGCTCTGCACCAGACCTCCACCCATCACCTGCTCCTCTCCATTAGGGCGGCAATACCTCCGTTCTCAGGGGTCCCGAAAATACAGGAGCCGGAACGAAAAAGGGAGCAAAAGCAATCTCACCTGGCGAGACCATCGGTGCCCCCCGGTCGGCCCGAAGGGGCGGATGATTTAGTGCCGGAAGCCCTTCTCTGCCGGCTGGAACAGCACGCCGGAGAAACGGCCGAGATGCAGGATTACAACCCCAGCGAAGCGTGACAGACGCCAGGGTGTGATTAGCTCACGACTGTCCCTCGTGTCCTACGGTGACATTTCCCCGTAAAGTGCGGGACAGACGCCACTCATCTAGCGCTGTGAGCAGAGCTCAGCTTCTCGACGAGAGAGATAACCGCAAAATGAACCCCTTTGATGCTCGTCCTTGGCCAGAAGTCAGCAGTAAGGTGGTTGCCACTTGTGGTCGATCAGCGTCTGAGTAAAAGCCCAATTATTCATCCATTAACTCACTGCGTTTCAGGAAAGACCGGCTGAGCGAAAGACGGCTGGCAAACCTCCAGCCACCTTCTCACGCGAGTTTCATCTGCAGAGCCGGCAAACCCGCCTCAACTGTCACCGGCACCGACGCAACACCTACTGATCTGACCACACGTACGAGCGGGTACAGGTGGGTGATGGCCAAAAGTTTGAGTACACCCGGGCGATACCCGTACAGGAGAACCCGGAGAGAAGAGTTAGAGTAAAGCAGCCCGCAAGTGTCCTGCGTCCCGGGAGGGCATCACCCCGTCTCCTCGTCACACTTGTTCAAAGAAGGTTTCGCGGAAAGTGCAGTTTCTAGGAAAAGGGTTCAGGCCTCTTGCGGACAGCATCTGAGTTCAAAAGGTTCACGAGGAGACAATAAGTGGAGCAAGAAACTTTAAACCAGCCAGAAGGAGCCAGGAAAAGAGCCAAAACAACGACTTCCACCACTGACACAACGTCTCCTGTTGTGACCAGGACCTCCGTGGGTGCAGCTGAAGCTCTGTGCCGGTCACAGAAGAACCATGTCGTGCTGAAGCTGCCTGTCCTGTAAAGACACCGTCTTCAGCCCTGCATCTTCTCCCCTTAAGGGCAGTTCTTACATCAGACACATTTACTGCTGCTATCTCATGATGCACCTTTTGCCTCTGAACAGTAGAACCTCCTCCCTTCAGTTTCAGACCCTCTGTTCCAAATCCAGAGCATGGATCTACGTACATTTGGGCATGTTTTCTCATTTACAGCCGAGAACTAGCGACCGTGAGCAGCAGCCCAGACACCTGAGGCTGTATGTGGGGTCTGTTTGGCGTCTGCAGGATAGTGTTGTTAACAGAGACCCCCCTGAGTGGTGGGAAGACGTTCATGAATGACTGTAGGACTGTGGAGATCAGGATGAGGATTAGAGAACAGTGTAGCTTCTGCTGGGTCACGCAGTCACAGCTGGTACACGTGGGTGTGGCCATCTTGTCCTCAAGGTGGTGTCACGAGTGGGATCACAGTGCCAGTGACACATATCGTCGACCAGGAAGGCTCAGATGTGTAACCTTCCTCTCGCAGCACCTGCTTTGCACAGACTCAGCGAAGTGGCGCCTCCCAGGAAGCAGCGTCAGCGGAAATGTTTGTCACGTTTACAGAAACAACTGACGCTCCGTAACGAAATTTGCACCCCGATGGAGGTCGGCAGCGCAGGCAAACATTTCCTTTCTTTCAGGCGTAGGTCCCCGTGAGGCCAAGGATAAGCCCGCCGCTGCTTGTGGACCGCGGATCAGCCAGATGACCCAGAACCCAGCGGTAAGATATTTTTCCGACCACAGCGAAGGGCCAATACGAGAAGCGTGAACTTCGTCCTCGGCCGTCCAGGAGAAAGGCGGCCAGAGCGCCGAGCTCTGGTTGTTGGCCGATCTGCTGCAGAAACGAAGGACGGTCTCCTGGGCGGAAGCCAGCGAGCCTCAGCCACGCAGCTGCCGGGAATCGATGAAGGTGGAAGGGGTGCAGAACTTCCCCTCCGCTGTGCCACGATTTGGATTTGCTTGTGAGAAGCGCAGCGGTTTAGAGGTGGGTGCCAGGCCTCGATAAACACGCACTGACCCTGGATGATGGGCTGCGCCGACAAGACAAGGCGCCGAACGGCTCTGTTTTGACAAATGGTCCAATATGCGCCACCCTGTGTCCAGGCAAACGTTTTGAAGGGTCGAGACATCATCTCAGGTCACTCGAAATAACCCGGCGGGGGTGGGGGGGGATCCAGCAGTCCTTCGAAACCGAGACGATTCACGTCAGGCGGGACATTCGGGACATTCGGCCGCAGCCCCGTTGAGGTAATTAAATTTGTCAAGTTGGTGCCCAGGAGAAGCATCCCACAAATACACATCCTAACAGCGTGTTTAGCACCGATTACAGAAGCCATTAGCGCGGAGCTTAGAGATCAGTGTAAACATGCACAGCCCCCGGCTGCACGGGACCCCCCCCCCACACTTATCTGTCCGTCTCATTTGTCTTGCCTCCCATGGAGATGGCGGACAGGATGTGTCGCTGACATAAACTGCTCCAGATGGAACAGAACTGTCCAGGAGAGGAGCCTCCCTTCCTCACAGCAAGGATTTAACATACCAGAGAGGAGAAGCACTGGGGAGAGACCTGTTGAGAGGACCTGTGGAGAGACCTGTGGAGAGACCTGTGGAGAGACCCTGCTGAGAAGACCTGTGGAGAGACTTGCACAGAGATCCTGTGGAGAGACATGCGGGACATGGGACGTGGGGGGCAGTGTGCAGAGGCGTGTGTATAAGTGGCACTGCAGAAAAAAGCAGGGGAGTCACACTGTGAGACGGGGAAGAAGTAAGAAAGTCAGAGGGAAGATAAAGAATAAAGAAGAAAATAAAAAATGTGGCAGAACTAGAAGAAGCAGCATAATGAGGAGGCAGAAGAAAGAGACGGTTTAGGATGAGCAGGAAAGACAGAGCAAAACCAGCACAGAAAACAGCTGGAAAAGGAACTGAAAGAAAATCTCATCCAGACTTTAAATTCCTTAAAAATAAACAGCTCCTTTGGGCACAAAGTTTAGTATGACGTGAAGAAAAAGGCGGCAGAGAGCAGAAGAAGAGCAACGAAGTGGAGAACAGAGGAGGTGCAGAGGAGAACAGACGAGGTGCAGAGGAGAACAGTGGAGGAGCAGAGCAGAACAGAGGAGGTGCAGAGGAGAGGAAAACAGAGGAGGAGCAGAGGAAAGGAGAACAGAGGAGGTGCAGAGGAGAGGAGACCAGAGGAGGAGCAGTGGAGGACAGAGGAGAACAGAGGAGGAGCAGAGGAGGAGCAGTGGAGGACAGAAAAGGAGCCGGAGAAGCTGTGCAAACACAGCATTGTGCTGCTGCTCTGTGATGAAGGTTTTTATCCCTGAATGACGACCGAAATGATACCTGAGGAAAGAGGAGCAGATCGAGGGGGAAATGATTCTGCTCACATGCAGCCATATTAACACCATGAGCTGCAGAAACACAAACTGAGCAAAAAAACGGAGAATTTGTGGGTTTTTCACATCAGAAACAGTTACAGTTTTTCAGGCAAAATCGTGGTCATCAAGCTGAGAACCACGGCGTGTGTCTCACTCCTGCAGCACCACTGCACGCTTGGCCGTGTCCACACACACACACACACACACAC
The DNA here is from genome assembly GCA_900497675.1 of Arapaima gigas. NCBI lineage: Eukaryota > Metazoa > Chordata > Actinopteri > Osteoglossiformes > Osteoglossidae > Arapaima > Arapaima gigas. The sequence goes on along the minus strand of UFQX01000859.1, from coordinate 108,472 downwards.
ACACACACTCTGTCTAACACACACATACACACACACACACACACTCACTGTCTCACACACACACACACACACACACACACACACACACACACTCACTCACACACACACACACACACACACACACACACACACACACACACACACACACACACACACTCACACACACACACACACACATACACACACACACACACACACTCACACACTGTCTCACACACACACACTGTCACACACACACACACACACACACATGAAAGACTGGGATTGGAACCCAGGCCCTTCAGTCACAGGGTGACATCGTAAGGACAGCAGCCACTGTTTTACAATGCAGGTCCACTTCTTGCTTCCCCTCCCTGCCTTGCCAGCCCCGGGGGGGTCCCATGAGTCAGCAGTGGCCGGCAGGAGAAAACACTTCAGCGGGGGGATTAGAGAGATTACGGCGTGTGAATTAGGTCCGACCGAGTGTCACGTGACCGTCGGCAGCAGCACAGCCTGGGGGGGGGGGTGCAACCCCGGCTTGGTAGGAGGAGAAGGAATCGGCCTGCAGGTGAAAACAGTTCCTGCACTTTTCTTTTAAACAAAAACACAGTTAAACCTTTTCTTCCTGAATCCTCTACGCTGTGTGTGTGTGTGTGTGTGAGACTCTGTGTGTGTGTGTGTGTGTGTGCTGTTTTCTGTAATGGAGGTCTGTGTATCTATGCGCCCCTTGCTGGGGGTCCCACAGACGGGCCACCGCCCGGCTCAGGGATTTCCCCCATGAACACCTGTCAAGATGTTCATCCCACCAGAGTTTGAGCCCCTTGAATTATTTATGACTGTCGGCCGTTTCGGGGTGAATTCCAGCACTTTTCATCACGCAGTAACTTACAGCTTTCGAGCAGCAGCCAGCAGACGTGACCTCAGCTGCCCCGCCGGGCAGCGCATCTGAAACCAGCCGCGGCTTTTCAGCGTTTATTCCCTGTATTTCACCGTTTATACGCACATCAGTCACGTTTACCCACCCGGGGGGCTCAGGGGAAATTTCCTCTCGTTTCGGGTGGGTTTGGGAAAATGTTTATTGAATCAGACGAGGTTCTGAGCTGCTTTAAGGCAGAAATGACAACCTGAACCAAGTCCTTGGTGCCACGCAGGCAGGAGGGGCGAGGACTTGGCCGCGGGTGATGCGCGGCGAGGAGCTGCGTCCTCAAGCGCACGACGGAGGGAGGACAACGCGGTCCTGCTGGTAGAGCGGCCGCCACGTGGTCTCCTGGATCCGCACTGCAAGCCCCTCTTGCCAGGGTTAGAAACGGGCATCTCGGTCACATCACTTTAAATGCCTGGTGAGCCTGAAATGCGGCGCGCGAACGCAGTACGAGGTCCCCGCGCGCAGACCAAAAGGACCCGCGAGCCACAGGAAGGCCGACGTTTTTGCCCCGATCCCGGAAACGTGCAGGGAGGCAAAGGCAGAAGAAGGAAGAGAAAGGAAGCGGATCAGAACAAGGCCCTGGAAGGAGAAGGTTGTCCGCGTCACGCGACGCTCAGGCTGACCTGCCTGCTCACCGCTGACGGCCGGTGAAGACGGGACCTGCAAACGGTCACAGTGCCGGTCACCGCTAACTGACCCTTCACTGGTCACCGGCAGAACCACCGTGGCCGGTAGGCGCTGGGATGGCCTCGGTCACCTAAATCACCAGCGTCCTGTAGAGCAGGACGGACTCGGACCCCCGGCGGGGGACAGACGATGTGTGGATGGAAGAAAGTTTTCCGCACAGATTTCGCGATTCTTTAAAAAACACCCTTTTGGGTTTCAAACTGTCTGCAGCTACAGCTGCGTGTCAGAACAGCAAGATGTTCACGACACATAAAGACCTAAAGATCCATCTGCTCAGCGGTCCGATTCCTGCAGCCGCTGTGTAACCGCCGACGACTGAGACTGAGTGTCCGTAGGGGGTTTGCGCTGCGGTCGGAGGTTGACATCTCGTTCACCCCGCTTTTCCTCTGCAGGGTAGGAAGGCGTTTGGTTTTTACAGAGGTTCTCACTTATTTGGACAGAGAGAAGTGAGTTCAGCTCCTGCTGCCCTCCGGCTGTCGGGTGACAAACGGGTCACATTTGCTCCACAGCAGCAGGACGTCTGGGGGGAAAAGAAGCTCCTCACAGCGGCCAAAATTAGATGTTCGTGTCTTAACGTGTTCATTTGTAAAGCTTTATTTTTGCTGTCGAAGGAGATCAAGACGTCCGAGTTTCCAGCAAGGGGGGGTCCAGCTGTGGGGAGGTTTAAACCCAGAACCTGCTGGTGAGAAGTCCTGTTGTTCAGCAAGTGAACCACCTGCTGTCTCCGCTTGTTTTGAACTTCCTCCAAAATGCCAAGGTTCACGGGTAGGCGGCCATTCGGAGGGATGGGGGGGGGGATCCGCCGGTCTGCTGGGGGAGGAGCGCAGACGTCTTGGGTGGTGCCGTGAGGTGAACAAAGGACCCGAACCGTTGGCCGTGGTGGGTGGGACGTGATAGTTCACCTGGGGTGAATTCGGAGACCGGAGGACTGTGGCGGCTGCAACATCGCGGTTCCAGAACCCGGGGAAGCAGAACCCAGGAGACCCGGTTACCGTGGCGTGGATTAATGAGGTGGAGCTGGAGAGACTCCGTCGAACCTGACAAAGGAGCAGGAAAAAGCATTGACGGACCAGCAAAGAGGACGAGGCAGACCTGGGGACCCTCCGGTGAATAAGAAGAAGAAGAAGAGAAGAAGTTAAGAGCTAGAAGAGACTGTTCTTCCCCCCTTACTAACAAGTCCTGTACAGTTCACAAGGAACAGCAGCAGCATTTCTTGTTCATTCAGTTAGCTGATACCTTTTGTTTAAAAGGCAGACAGGTGGGTTGTTTCCCAGACAGGTGGGCAGGTGTCCGTGGTCACGGGGGGCATCAGTTCTACTCTTCAAAGAAGTCTGCAAACCAGGTACAACTAGGAATTGTACAACATGCAGAGATGGTGCTACCTGACCTTCTGAGATCAGACTCTGTCTCTTGGTCTTTGATAAACTTCTTCCTTTCTTTGTGTGTTTCCCCTGGGGGGGGGGTCATACCACAGTCCACACTGTGTTTCCACCCAGCAGCCTGCATTGCCTACATCTCTGGATGGACATGCTTTGCTCAAAGGTCTCTGTCTCTTCCATCTCTGACAGATCTAATTCACTGCCTTCCCAGCACATTGGCAGCGAAGCGGCGTTTAAAGATCCGCAGCAGGACGGGGTTCCAGAGGCCCCCTGCAGAGGATCCTGCTGAACGTGACAATTTCAGGGCAACTGCCGTCACTTAGTCTGCAGCCTCATTAGGTCTTTTGCTGTAAGTTATTAAACCCGCGGCAGGCGGAGCTCCGGGGGGTCGCAGCTCACGAACGGGGCAGAGTTGAGCCTTCAGGCCGTGAGCTCGGCCTGCGGACGGGTTCCGATCCCGCAGCGTCACGGGAACCTCTCACTGACACAGTCCAGCGTCGGGGCAACAGGCTGCTCCTGACGGTTTCCACGGAGAGCGGCGTGACCCTCATCTCTGCAGCGAGGACCAGATAGCAACTGGAGGCAGCAGGTCAGGTAGCGATGGGAGCCGCAGCCTTTCGACCCACAGACTGGGGTTCAAACCTCCCCGGCTGCCGCACACAGGAGCCCTGACCCTCCGCTCACGTGTACATTTACAGCGAACGGCCTCAGACAGACAGGTACAGATACAGGTACAGAGCACAGCTGACGGGGGGTATAAAGGTGTTAGTGAGAGGTAATCCACGGGTTCAGCTGTTGTGATCCAAGGAGCACGATGTGGGGGAGGTTCTACTAGCAGCCATGTGACTCCACTTTGAGTCCTCATGTTGGCAGGGTGGTGACCTCTTACTGACCCCCTATTGATCTCCCCCTGACCCCCACTGATCTCCTACTGAATGCAGGTATGGTGTGTGTCTTTTATTCAGCTGAAGCTGTGAACTTCCATCAGGTGTTGATACAGTTTCAGTCTTTTGATTGTCACTCGGTGCTGCAAACAGGTAAATAACCGGTCCACCGCCTGCTAATCCTAACCCACACAAACATGAGCAGCATGTGGCCTTAGCCAAACACACGAGTTAGCGGTTAAAAATTAACCCCACTGCTCTCTGCAGGGGCAGGTGTGACCGCAGCTGTAAGACACTGCAGGGCTTCAAACCCACATCCCCTCCATCTGCCAGTTTTCTACAAAGATACCCATAAACACCCCATAAACACCCCGGTTTGTTTACCTTCCTCACGTGTCTTTCCGCAGCCTCGTCTGCGCTGGGACGTGTGAGGGTCCCGGCTCACGCCGGGTTTGATGACTGATGCGGGGGTCATTGCCTGGTTAGCTGAGCGTCGTGCTGAAGTGTAAATAAATGGCGAGCGCTTGGTAAACAGAGAACGTGCCATCTTTACGAATTAATTGGGACCTTAAGAGAACCCAGTTACAGCACGCTGCTCCTCCTTCCAGTCACGCCCAATTAGCGCGGGTTTTACTGAGACAGGTCAAGACTGAGCCAACAGGCTCATAATAATTATTGTTATTATCAGCCGGCATTGTTGTTCTTAAGTAAAGGCTCTAAGTTCACAGTTCTGAAGATTTGTTGACAAGAGCAGAGGCTACAGTATAACTTCTCCAGGTGAGGCTCTTCACTGAGGTGCTGAACTGACCCTACTGATCTCCTACTGACTCCCTACTGACCCTACTGATCTCCTACTGACTTCCTGCTGATCTTCTACCAACCCCCTACTGACCCCTCTGACGATTTCCTACTGACTCCCTGCTGATCTCCTACTGAACCCCCACCTCTTCACTGAAGTGCGATTAGCCTGGAAATCTGGAGCCCTGCGAGTGATGCTCACTGGCCACTTTATCTCTGATCGGTTTTAGATGTTATCATTGGATGCATCATCTTCAGAACGACACCCACCTAAAGTTTGAAGACAATAGAATTCATCCATCTGCCGTTGGTTCCAAACCAACACATAAAAGTAAAATCAATAAAGGTGAACTGAGGACAACATCACTTCACTTCCATTTTTCGCTGCTGCCCTGAAGTGACTCCAAACGATTGAGTGTGTGATAAATCTCACTGAGCCACCAGTCAGTCCCCACCTGTCCAGCCCATGTAGGGCTTGGGACTTGGCTTTGTGCTGGAGGAGCTCTGCTCAACACGCTCAGGGAATGTTCTCCACTCATCGAAACAGACCTGTGTTAAATTCGGCCCCCGTGGAGGAGCTGCCATCATTCCGCGCCCGTGTTCTGCTCACGGACCCACAGTGATAAGTGACTAAACTTGTATTAATGAATAAAAAACTGGGGAGGAAACTGACACTGTATGTCATGTGGTGACATTTATTAGGGGCATCAATCTGTTCCGCCCAGATGCCACCAGAGATGCGGCCCACCGCAGGAATCGAGTTGCTAAATCAATTCTGCTCACAAAACACCCCGGGGTGGAAAATTTGTCGCAGCCCTTGGATTAGACGGCTTGTCCACGCGACCCCCTGTGGGACCCAGCAGGTCGGTTGTGAAACGGCTGTCTGGCCTGTGATGTGAGGAGGTTCCACAGCTGTGGGCTGGGTCAGGACCCAGGACCCCAAAAGCAGCGGCACCGACCAATCTATGCTCCTCAGAAGAAGCCAGAAAAACACTTTGTTCAAGGGGACAATAGCAGGGCCTGTGCTGGACCCCCTGGACTGGCCAAGACCGGGTGGAAAACTAGTCATTTGACCAGTGGGCCACCTGCTAACTGTTAAGTAAAGCTGTAAGGAAGCAGGTGTTGGCTCACTGACCAAATTGAGAGAGTCAGAAAAGACCGGAAAGCTGTGACTAAAGGAAAACTGAAGGCTCACGTTGCTCTATAAGGATGGGATTTATTGTGCAGAATGAAAATAAACGCAGCTCCAGTCCTCTGCGTATTCAGCCAGGGGTCTAGCAAGGGTTTCCTCCTCCCATCCATTCCGTATCTATGGTCCTTCTTGCCACAAGCACAGCTCACAAAGTCAGTGATAGCTTGACCAGCTGGATCAGGAGAGCAGGCAGTAGAAATTGCTGGAGACCCCCAAGGAAGCACCCAGTAGGAGGGACCTTGTGCCAGGATGGCCTGGCCATGGTGCAGCTGGAAGGAGAAGGAACTCCAGACCTACAGGTCGGCAGCAGCAGGGCAGAGAACCAGGGAGATGCTGGTGAGGATGATCATCCCAACCACGTCGAGGAAAATGAACCTGTGCTGAAGCTTGGTGGGATGGAGAGATGCCACACTGAGTTAATCCTGAGAACACCTGACTGACATGGGAGGTAGAACTTCCATCCACACCCCTCTGCTTTCACATGGAAGGCATTCAATGTCAATGGCCAGTGGAGAGCGATTGAAATGCAAGGCGGCGCTTTGCTAGAAGAAATTCTGTGCAGCCGTCCACGTGATTGACTCCTCAATTGCCTGTCTTGGCAGCAAAGTCACTATGGTAACAGTGACTGAGACGTCACATGGCCGCAGGCGTGTTGCATGGACAGCGAGAAGGACATGCAGATTGAGGGCAGAGTTCAGGGTGTAAGTGGAGGAGGTCCATCATTTCAGTTACTCACTCCCCAGGAGCCGAACCGAAGTCCCTGTCCGTCACCGGGACCCGAACAGAGGGACCCTCTTCTTCTCTCACTATGAGTTGGACCACTGGTTGCTGGGAGTCCAGAAGACACGTTAATGTCCTCCCCCCACACGGCCGAAATACCGTGAGCTCTATGTGGAGTCATTCCGGTGTCATTCAGTTGATCCTCTTGTTGCCACGTATTCTTCATTGGACTTGTGCTCCTGTGGAGGAGCTTCATCAGATAGGAAACATCTCCTCCTCCCCGCATGGTGATGTCGCTGCCCTGGCCCCTCACAGTCACCGTGACTCTCAAGTGTCCCCAGAGCCGTGTGAGAAATGGCCTTTCTAAGGACACACAACGGCTTCGGCTGACGGTCGCAGTGAACACAGCAGGGCTTTGATGTTTCAACGTTGCTGCACAGCTGGGGAATTTGAAACATTCATGTGGGAAATGTCAGTCAGGGACCTAAAAACACACACACACACACACACACCTGTGCCAACAGGTGCTTTTTTCAAATGTAATTTCCACAACTGTTCACTATCTCCTTCACTGCCAACAATTTTTTTTACTGTATTCCTAGAGGGAATGAATGAGTTTCAGCTGGCAGCACAGGGGGGGCGTGGGGGTGGGGGGGGGGCAGGAGTGCCGGCTCCCCTGCAGAAACCTCAGCCGCAATCTAATGAGGAAAGTCCAACGTGTTTGGAAGCACATCTGTCGCTCACGGCTCCATCTCAGCCTCCTCACCATCTTCTGCTCAAGGAAGCAGTATCCCCGCTCAGTGTGTGCGCAGGCATCCTCCCACTCACCCACAGCGTTTTCCATGACTGTTCAAATGTACATCCTTCCATGGCCTTTCCACCTGACAGCCTCTTGGGCCAATTGGCCCTTCTTTTCTCTGCTCTCAGTGACATGAAATTATTCATGGTGTTTAAATAGAATTCAGACACTTTGAGAAGTGAGAAATGTCTTGGCCAAGTGTGGTTTCATCTGCAGACTCACACAGATCCTGAACATGTAGACTGACGTGAAGAGCAATGTGTGAAGCTTCTTCAACCTCCCAAAATGGAGCAGAAGGGAGGCCTGTTGTGTGTGTGTGTGTGTGTGTGTGTGTGTGTGTGTGTGTGTGAGACATGTTTCAGGTCCTTCACAGAAGGTGGAGCCACTCATTGCCGTTGGTGACACAGTGAGTTTAAAAGTTGCAAATGTTCTTCTTAAACTGTTGGGCTCCAGTTTGCTGTCGGCCATTTTTATTCAGGACTTTAGGCACAGATTAATTACCATCTAACACCACAACTTGACCAGATTTATGGATTTGTTGATTTTTGGGGCATCACAGCAGAGGAGAATGTCTGTTGTACTACTGCTGCCACACAGTGACGGTGCAGTTCGGTGAACATCACCGTTCCTGAGAGACGCCGAGAGGCAGCAGGAATCTGCCCCGAGTTCTAATCCTCCAACTGCAAAGGCTGCAGGAGGCGGGACTTGACAGGAAGGTGGGGTTGATTTGCCGCGGGGGGCTGCTATGACTCTGGGCCCTCAGGTGGACAATGGAGACGAGCGACTCGGTCGAACCCGTTTCCCCCGACCTGCCGGCAAAAGATGGTGTTCAAATAGTCCTCGACATCTCATCCTCCAGCTTGGAACAGGCAGACGTGCATTTGAACATTTATTACCGACGTCATTTTCACAGGACATGAAAACTTGTCAAAGAGGGAGGATCTTGAGAATATTTTTTTAAATAATCCAAAATTATACACCTGCCAACACTGCAATTATTTTTCGTTAGACATTTTCACCATCATTCCACTGCTGCCGCACCCTTTCCAGCTGGAGTCTGAGAGCCACAGACAGGTGACGTTTTCTTCTTGTTTTTCTCAAGACTCATCATCTCAGGAGGTTCTCCTCACGGACCCAGCAGTGCAACAACAGGCCACCTGCTGAGAATCAGAGTTTCGTCACTTTCTGGGAGGAGAACCAGTGTGAAAGATGAGTTCACACTTGCACATAAGCTGCTGGTTTTCTCACCCAGCAGTTTGCCTGAAGAAGGTTAATTTTGCACATCAAATGTTCATCAAAGGCTCTCAGAAGGACCCAGTGATGAGCAGATGCTCCTGTTTGTTTTACTCGCTGTTGTTGTCCCAGATGATGTCGACTCTTCTTCAGAACGTCTGTCTTCCACTTACATCCACAGTGCAGAACGTGTGTCGCTGTCACTGAGTCCATCCATCCATCCTTCCATCCATCCAGTTGCTGCTTTTCCTCTTCTTCTCCATTAACTTTCCCCCGCGCTGCTGTCTTCCCAGGAGAACCTAGCTTCTGCATCGTGTCTGCAGCTGTGAGGACCTCAGCACCTTTCTCTGTGCTTCCAGTGAGAGTTCTGACCCCATTCGATCCCGTGTCCATGTGGGGTCGGAGTTTTTCTAAAATCCGCTTTTCACATCCTCAGAGCATCACTTGAAATGTCACAGCTTCAGAACATCTAATCATCTTCCTTCTGGATATCTGAGTGCATCCGATGGCCTCATGCAGGTCTTACTGCAGCTCTTCTAAGAGCTAACATCTCTTGACTGCTGGAGCTCCTGCTGTCAGTTCCTGGTTCCAAGGGGGACTTTGCCTTCATCCGAACCCAAACCTTTAAGTCTTCACCATCAACCCTAAACACTGATGCCGTTTTTCACCCAGGAGGTTCGTGTCCCTCAGTTCAGGCCTGTCTTGGTGAGAAGCTCCTTGTTCCTGTCAGGAGCCCCCAGCTGTCCCTCAGCAGCACTGTGGACAGTGTGAGTGTGTGACAGGATTGTCAGCCTGTGTCTGTGTTTGGTTTCCTCTTCGTCTCACATGCTCTGCTCTGGGCAGCACGGATTTTCTTCTGCTGAAGGCCACTCTTGGTCATCTCCGGGGGTTTAAGGACCGGCCAGTAGTCGGAGCCGTCCTGTCCTCCGCTGATGCGCGTCAAACTCTCCGTGAGACAATGAATGCAGAGCCAGCAGGCAGCCAAAGGTCAGCACCATTGGTGTGGAAGTCCTAAAGGGGGGTGCCGGGGGTTGACGTTGCAGGAATATGTGTTTGCGCTGGGCACTCAGAGCAAATTGCCTGTGAAGTCACAGGGACCCTCAGAACATACACACTTGAGCACTTTGTTGTCACAGCAATTCCCTCCTGACCTTAAGAAGGTGCTGCCTGTGTGAACCCATGAGCTCCTCATGCTTTTACGATGACATTTCTGGCTAATCAGACCCCCTCGGCAGCTGCCGCACCGCCGGCACGAGGTGCCGAACCACTGAAACTCCACGACTGGCAGCTTCAGCACTTTATCTCAAGTCTGGAAGGAACCCTGTGAATCACACTGGGCGGTTGTTGTGTTGTAATACAGAAGACATTTGTTGAATAAGTCGTGCTTCTTCTCCACTCAGGTTACGTGGCATCTACTGCAAGTTCACTGACGTGTAGGGTTTGAGGAACACATATAGAAGGCAGCAGTTTGCATCAGGAAGAGCAACGTCATGGCACAAAGCCCCGCTCACCAGGACGACCACTCTTCAATGCCATCGTCCTACTTGATGAGGGATACGAGGGGGTCCAGCCTGGCGGTGGAGGTGTAATGCTGTGGGGAATGTCTCCTTCACACACGTTACATTTATACTAGCAAATGAGCTTTGTCTGAATGCCACAAACTGCCAAATGTTTGTTGTTGAGCAGGTGCCTCTCTGGAGAGTCTCCATTTCTCAACCTGATGAGGCAGCATGCCTTGCTGCAGACCACTGGTGGCTACAGTGTCTTTATGCTCCTCTGCTCGCCTCACAAGTCAATAGAGCATCTGTGTGATGAGGAGGATCATGATGCTGTCAGAATAAATCTCCAGAAACTGCGAGAAGCTGAAGCCAGGATAGACCAGCAGCCCAGTGCTGTGTTTCCAATCCCTTGTTCCTGCATTAGTGCTGTTCTGGGGGCAAAAGTGGCTTCCATTCAATACTTGACCGGTGTGCCTAATAAAGTGGCCAGTGTGTGAACCTGCTGTGAACACAATTTGATGAATGAATAAATGAATGAATGTGGGCAATAACAAAATGGAGGGATAAGAGGAAGATGGCAGATACCCCCCACAGCACCACCCCCCACTCTGACACCAGCACAGAGCAGCCAGCTGTGGAAACACGCCGGTTCTTCTCCACGCGAGCAGTTTAGAGGGTTGGGAAGGAGAGGTGAAGATCGGAGGCCTTTTCCTCCGAAGAAAACGATTTTACACTCTTCACCACTGATGGGAGTCACATGGCAGCACTGTGGAGAATGGGTGGGGTCAAAGGTCGCGGCGGGCCGTGCCGCACATCAGCTTTGGTTAAATCGCATCCCGAATACATGTCAGGCTGAGCGGGCATCTGCTGGGGGCTGGAACTGGCAACCCCTCCCCGGAGGCCTTGCTGTGGAACCTTCAGCTGGAAAAAGCAGCACACTGCTACCCGTTTGAAACCCCTGCGAAACACGTGTCTGTCGGGTGAATCGAGAGCAACGACAATAATGGTGAGGTGCAGCGAGGAGCCTGAGGCGGCATCCGTGGCGACCAGGAGGGTGGGGGGCCGACCGATTCATCCCCATCCTGCAAACCTCCTTTATTCACAGCTTTGCAAGTGGAAAAGTCAGCTTTGCCTCATGAGGACCTCACTTAAGATGGTTTGACCTGAAAGCTGTACAGAAAACCAATGAAGATGGAAACAGGATTTTTCAGGAACCAGTGTGTAACTGAGTGTGTGTGTGTGTGTGTGTGTGTGTGTGTGTGTGTGTGTGTGTGTGTGTTTGCACCACACAGTCTCATTGCCTCCTCATTCCCACCAGACGTGTCCTTCTGGGGCAGCTGAGATCTGCAGAGATGCTCCACAAGCTTTCTGACAATGGTGCTGAGAAGAAGGATGTTGATTCAGACAACAGTGTCACCGAGGACAATGGTGGCAAAGACGGCTGCCAGACAGGGTTCCACAGAACAATGCGGCTCGCTGTGTTTTTACCAGCTGGTTGCCAGTTTGCTGGTCCCTGCAGTGTGTTGTCCTGAGTGGGTGAAACACCTCGCAGGAGACTGAGCTCCTCATTACTCAGCCAGCTCTCCTGCAGCCGCTAGGAGGCACAGGGACCAGTGCAACGAAACGCTTCTAATTCCAAGAAGCACCTCTGTCATCCGTCACACCGCAGTGACACTTATAATGACTCTCTTTCATTTCTGCTTCTTCATGCTGCCACTGCAACATCAGGAAGCCGAGCAGAAACACCCCAGCCCTTCGCTGGGCTCCACTGAAGCTGTTGCTTATTGCTGCTGCACCGTGGCCGAAATGAGCAGCTCCTTCGAATCTCTCCCACCACTTGTCCACGTTCGACGCAACGAAGAGCTGCTGGGCATTCGTGTCCGAATAGAAGAGCGCAAAGTATGTGGATCTGAAGTGGCTCAGCAGGTGGTGCCGGTCCTGGGATGTGAACTTTAAGGCCTTTTGTAAGTAATGTTGTGCTGGGAAAAGTTAAAGCTTCCAGGGTCGGCGACTGAAGAGATCCAACGCCCCAGGTCCTGACCTAGAAGAGCTAAACTGGGCTGCAAATCAGAGGAAAAGTTGCTGGAGCAGCAGACTGCGGGACAACACAGGGATGTTTGAAATGTAGAAATATTTCACAAGACAAATCTGAGTGAACGTGATCAAAAACTGAGCAGAAGCAAAGCGACTCCCCTGAGCTGCGAAGACCTCAGCAGACCTGTGAACACAAAGCCTCGGAAGAAATTTGTTTGCACTACACTTAGCGGGGGGACCATCTGCAGCCGCCGGGGGTCCAGCCAGACCCTCTGCTGCCCCCTGGTTGCCGGCCGCGGCACTCGGGAGGCCCGCTGGTGGCCAATGCAACCCGAGACCGCGGTAAATCACGGTGCGGATGCAGAGCAGAGTCTCGGTCCAGCTGTTTTACTGTTTTCCTTTTGTACTCCAGCACTGCAAGGTGGCAATGAGGTCAACTTCCCGTCAGCATGAACCTGACAAGATGTTTTATCCCGGATAAAACGGATGATCCCGTTTCTCAGGAACAGACGGTTTCAATCACGCTTTAGGTGAACTCATTCATCTCTAAAGCAAGAGCTCAGCTGGTTTCCACCCTGAGCAGCACATTTGCTCAAACTTATCAGGCAACTATAACCTTCCCCACATCCTATGACCCTTGAGGTCTCCTGTGTCTCTGCTCACGGTCCCTCATCCCAGACTTCTCATAAGCCTCACCCGAAGAACCAGGTACAAGACCTTACTGTCCTTCTGTTCCCTCCGGCGATCTGCCTCACGGGGGCAGCCAGGTGTGGGGGAACTGAGCTGTGGGGGGGCTCAGGAGAAGAGTCAGGGGTCAGAAGAGCCGGCAGCTTCAAGCGGTGGAACTGCTCCCTTCAGAAACACCTGTAACAGCATCAAAAACCTCCAACCCCAACTTGTCTGGTCAACTGCGCCCCTCCCCAGGGGTCCCTTTCCCAGGGACACCTTCCTCGCATTCGTGACCCACTCCATAATTGTTTCTCATGTTCCTTGTCTGGGAACAGACCTAACGTGGTGGCTGGATTAAAGAGCAGAGGGACATGAAGAACATTTAGATTCAGAGCTCATCATTAGGTTAGTGAAGTGTGCAATGCAACCTGTTTCTTCAGCTTTTCCTCTGCAGCTCCTCTCATTAACGCCTGCTGGGCATCAGTGGGCCGACCCCCCTGCTCTCAAGAAAACGCCCTTTAACCCCCCCACCTGGGACTCGACAGCCGGCGCGAAGCGACACCACCTGCATTTCCTCAGGGGAGCCAGAAAGGGGAGCGACTGCCCGCGGATCCTGGGGCCGCAAACCAACACCCTCTGCAGAGGGAGCAGTTTCTGCTTTTTGCCGGAACCGAGGAGGCCGAGCGAGAAACACAGCGACTTCCTGCTGCTCCTCGGTGGTCTGGTTCTGGCTTCACAGGCGAGGAATCAGAGCGGAGGAACCTGCGACCCCTCTGGGGCCGGCAGACGCCTCACGTGAAATGGAAGCCGAGTTACTGCTGTCGGCGCCGAGCTCCACCTCAGCCTGTCCGAACCACGGGGCCTTGTGGGAAACCATCGAGCTGCCTTCGTGATCATCACTACTGACAAGAGGAGTGGATTGCCTGTCGGGTCTCGGCGACGACTGAACGAGTGCATTATGGTGCGGGACGATGGCGCCCGACAGGTTCGGAAACGGGGAAACGGGGAGAGGCGAGAGGTGAGGTGATGTGCGCAGATCAGCAGAGGCAGAACACAAGACGGACGCCGAGTGGCACCTGAGCGGGTCACTGGTGATATTCCTCACTGTCCACCATTATCAGAACAAACTGCCTTCTGCTGCACCCCAACACCCCAAGGAGAGCCTCCCATCAGCTGCTCACACCCCCAGATCTGTTTTTATCGCGTTTGTACAACCAGACCCAGCTTAGCGGCCGCAGCCACATTGTTAGTGGGGAATATATGAGGACGGGGCCCCTTGTCAGCAAAATGTTTCTGCATCCATTACACACGTCCACCAAAAACTGGAATTCCATCCGCAACCTGTTCCACGTTCAGCCGCTTGTTTTCGATATACTGCCCCCCCCAGTCTGTTAGCCAGCAAACCCACAACAATTTAGGTGCCTCATGATTTACCTGCCGTCTCCTGGCCTCTAATGCAACCCCTTCAAATCCCACAAACGGTTTTCCCTCAGCTCCTCCGACTGCTGCTGTGTGTCGGTGTCCTGAGGAATTTACACTTTGCTCTTTTTTCTCTGCCGAACTAATCCATCTATTCCAAGTACCATGAGGACGTGGGGGGGGTCTGGACAACAGGATGGTAATAATCCCGCCTCGGGGTTCTCCTCAAACCATCTAGCTGTGGACCAACCAACTGGAGAACGCTGAGGCAGCAAAGAAGACAACAGGCCTTTAGAACCAGAGTGTCGCCTGCATCTCCCTCCCTCAGTCCCACAGGTTCGATCAATCAGCCCAGAGTAGACTTTAGCCCAAGAGTGTCCCACCTATTGAAGGACACTGAGGGATGTTGAAGGAATTGAGCGATGGTGAGGGACATTGAGGGCTGGTGAGGGACGTTGAGGGACATTGAGGGATGTAGAGGGACGCTGAGGGATGTTGAGGGAACAGCAGATGAGGAGGCAACACAGAGGAGACTGTCTGGAGACCTGGAGAAAGCCATGTGTGGAGGTTGTGTGTGTGTGTGTGTGTGTGTGTGTGTGTGTGTGTGTGCTGGCTGGGCTGCTGTTTTCTGCTTGCTGTCTGAGGGGGCTGGTGTGTAGCTGCTGTTTTTTCATGTTGCTTATGAATGAGGGGCAAAGTGGTTAAGATGATTAAAATATTTACTTTGAAATGGCGGTTACTGAAGCTCCGGGTCTTTTCTTTAATTTCAGACTCCATGATGTCTGTGATGTGAAAAATGTGAGATTTCAGGGTGTCAATGAGAAAAGCAGAGAGCCTTTCACTTCCTTCCCCGCTGGGTGCTGAGACACCTGCCGCTGCCCCGGTGACTGGCTGTGACGTTTTGGGGACACAGGGCTGGCACTGCGGAACTAATGCTCAGCAGGTCAGGCGGCTGCAAATCTCAGTTGACGGGTGAAAAGGGGCCACAGGCGCCACAATCAGCTTCTGCACTTTTTAATCATAAGTCACATGGCTGTTTACTTCCTCCCATGTCTGTATGTTCACACCCGTTACGTCTTTCTTCCACTCAGGCAACACAGACATCAAAGGGTCAACAGACAGACCCGGGAAGCTGTAAACCGGTGGCGTACAGGAGAGCACCGTCCTGGGTGACCTCAACTGTCCTGGGGGTCCGTATCCGGTTTCGGCTCCTCGGGACTCGCAGCGCAAGCTGAGCACAAAGCTGCCCGCTGCAGCTGGAGAAGTGAAGCCGCTTCTCCCCGAATCGTCTTATATCGTGATGTAAAAGTCAAACTGATTTGTTAAAGCAGGCAGCTGATTTCCCCCCATGAGGGACGACAATTGAGGTCATTTAAGGACATAGATGCACCTTTCTGAGAAACAGGTGGGATGAAGGAAGCGATGCAGCCCTCTAGTCACTTAATCTGACGGGGTTGATGCAAACATCCAGGCTGGGAGCTCCAGGCAGCAGCTCAGTCGGGGCACTGGCCCCCTTGGAACAAACCGCGGTCCCCTGTGCTCACATCACTGTCAAGTGAATCATATTCATAGGGCTTTTGCCCCTTCTGGCTGGACGACCATTTGAGCAAAAGTTCCTTCTATCCACGGGAGTCTGAATCCTACATGAGCAGCAGATCACTGAGCTCATGGCACCAGGATGGAGGCCACTGGAGGACGAAGGTGAAACCAGGAACGCAGTAGAACGTGAGAAAGGCGAGATACGAGAGCAAGCAGAGGTGTGGGCTGCGTCGGTCACTCACAAAAGCAGCAGCAGGTCAAGGACTTCTGATCGACACCTTAAGCAGGAGCTGGTCTGAGAAAAGGGAGAAGCAAACGAAAGCATGAAAGAAGGTCACTTTAAGCTGTGCTGTTGTTGAAAAGGCCCCCATTGCCAATGACTCACAGTCTGTTTGTAAATATCGATGTTGATATCTGCTCAGTGGCAGGTGGAGAGGTGGAGGAGAAACCGTCTTGATCTGCACAGATGTGCACAGACATCAGAGGAAACAATCAAACTGTGGTGATGAAGCTGCCCGAAAAACTTGACTGCATCACATTTCAGCCTTAATCTTCTTAACACTGAGGATCAACAGGGCCTTTCTGGGTCTCAGGTGGACAACAGAACAGCAACATAAATGACAAATGAACGCGAACTTGTAACCGTGCAAAAATATGTCCAGGTCTCTGTCCGTCATCTCAAGACTAACCTGACCTGCTGCTGTGTTGAGAAAAGCTTTTCCCAGTGTTTCCCAGGGTTTCAAGAAAACCAAAAAGAAGAAACTCATTCTACTGAGCCAGAAGCTTTTTTCAGCTTCAGAAACGTGAAAGTCGTATGTGAACATCACTGAACCCCACAAGAAACAGCTTATTTTGACTTGAGTTGAGGACTCAAAGCATGAGCGTCTGAGATACTGAAGCCGTGCCAGAAAGTTCCAGCAGAGGAATTTCACCCGCCTGTTTCTCAAGCATCACCCATCTGTGCAGAGGAGGGTCTCCCAAGACTCCCTTCTGCCTGAGAGTGGCTCAGATCTTGATTATTCCTTTATATACCTTGAGCTGGTCCGTCTTCCCATGAAGGAGCAAAAAAATCAGGAGGAGCAAAAATATGAGAATCAACAATTACTGTATCTTATACTATCTTATCGTCTCCTTTATAGCGGCTGTTCTTCTCGCTGGGGAGCAGCAGGGAGCCGCGAAAAGGGCCAGTGGACACCTGAGATCATCTCTCCCCCTCGTGGTCAGAGAACAAAAACAATATTCCTTCACTTTTCATGTAAAAACTGGAACAAAGATCTTCTGCCACAACAGTTTGCTTACTTGGAAAGTGACTCAGTGAGGCGCACATCTTCTGCAGGCCCGGCAGCCATTTCAATGTTTATTACCCATCAGGCCGAGTGCTTTCAACATCGCCGAGCGATGTTTCTCTCCGCATGTCTAGAGCCGTAATACAGTTATTTCCACATTCGGCTCAGGTTCAAGTAGGCCTGATGTGACGACTGTCAGGCTGCTTCACGTGCTTCTTGTTTGCTGCTCAAAGTGCGCAGATATTCGTTTGTGAAAACGGGGGGTGAGACTGTTCTGTATATCGTGCACATCCGTCATGGCTGAACACAAGAGAACAGCTTCAGCTGCATTTTTCTTACGAGCAGCAAACAAATGAGCCCTAACTTGGCTGTGTTTTATAAACAGCCTGGAAGTTCAGCATCGTGAGGAACAGGAAGTGGCAGAAATTTGCCTGCGTTACTGTATCTCGCCGAGAGACGAGCAGCGAGTCGCCTCCCCCAGGCCGCTCTTCAAACTTTCATGACCGCATTCGGCAGTACACTTCAGCAGATACACACTCACCACACACCCACACACACGCAGACTGCTGCTGATAGCTGGTGCTTTCATTCAGGAAGTGAATTCAAACTCCGGGTCCTGCAGCGTCGTCGGTTAGAGTTCCTCTGCGCCGCCATGTGAACAACTGCTGTGACCCGTCCTCCGCTGACACCTTGTGCTCCAGAGACACGGTGAGTAGACCTCCCGTCGAGTGGACAGGTGTAAACACCCTCTGTCCGTGTCGTCTCCATCCTGAAGTTCTGCAAAGAGACTTGGGCCTGGCTGAGCACCGTCCTCCTTTGGGATCCACTGTTGCATGTTGAAACGGATGAGGCTGGGGGGGGGGGGGGGGTCTGTCTCACTTTGTGCAATATAGCTAAGCATAAAATACCGAATCACTCTCCAGCTACTTGTGTAAAAGGAAGCTCTACTTTGGGGCTGGAGCTGCGCTTCCTTCCCCCAGCCGCACACTTGCTCCAGCGGGGTTTTTCACACCCCACACTGAGGCCTCAAACGGAGACAGCAGGTCAGACGTGAAACAGCTTGGCTGCTGATGTATGTTGTAATGTTCCGAGCGCAGAACTGCTGTGTGTAGAGGTGACAGCATTTACATTCTGACACTGAGCCGCACAGCAGCAACAGCAGCTCAATTCACACATCATCTCTGTTCTTGTTCACGCTGCAAAGGAGAAGGTCTCTGTTTCCTGCGGGCCACGTGACCCTCTTCCGGGAACCGAGTGCTGCGTCCAACCGCCTCAATCTCTAACTCTCCCTCCTCCTCTCGGCTGCTGCGGTGCCTTGAGCAACAGCACAGCTCCGGGTAACGCGGCTCAGGGGGCACCGGGGGGTGGAAGTTCCTCACCGTCCCGTCTGACCGGATGGCTCGGGAGCAGGATTGGCTGAGCAGCCGGGGGCGGCTGTGCGAGCTGCGCGTGGAGCCGCGACCTGACGGCACCTGGATGCCCTCAGGTGGCGTACAGGTAGGTCCCCCGCAGCCCAGCTGATGCTCTCAGCTCACACCAGGGGGAGACAGAGTGCACCGCGAGAGTGCTGCCTCTGAAAGGGCCGACGGAGACGCGCATTTAGAGCCCTGCATGTAAAACCTTTAATTTAGCGACACGAAGCCCTCAGAAAATATATGAAGCCCATGCCTTCCTTTCAGGTGACCGTCAACTGCCAGTCCTGCCCGCCACCGGCGTACAATAAGTGCTCCATTTTGAGTTCACTGGGCATTTACAGCCAGGCCCTGCTGAAGGCGGCAGGGGGGGCATCTGCCAGGACCCGCAGCTCAGCCCTCGAGGGGTTTGGCCAGACGCTGGCGGACAGCATCCTGCAGTTGCTGCGGCTCTGGGTGCTGGCTGAGGCAGGAAGAGTGCGACACTTTGCCCGGCGTGAGGAGGCAAACATCGACCCCTCGTGCAGGATTACAGCCCCCCCAGAGGGTCTTGCACTGAGCGCCACTCAGGAGCAGAAGCCCCCAACAGAGACACCGTGGGAGGTGGAAGCAGGTGGCGGCGACACGATGGCCGACAATGAGGGTGACCTCTGCGCCGCCCTGGGCCGCTCCAGCCTCCTTAGCGAGGGCTCCGTCGACTACCCCAGCGCCCCACCCACCTCCCCCCTCCTCCCAGAAACAGTGCGAAGCCCGGGAGGCTTTTCCAGAAGCCTGAAACGGGGTTTGGCCAATGGTTTCCGTCCCTCCCCGCCTCCGCCCACCCCAAAGAACCCCGCGTGCTCGGCGCAGGGCAGCCCCGTCGACACAGACAACAAGGAGGACTTCGTGGAGCGACTGATGCGCTCACTGTCGCTGGAGTGCGCGAAGGACGAGCTCGGCAGCCAGCCGTTGCAGGAGGACGGCACAGGGAGGAGCGGGAGCGGCCCGGCAGAGGTGGCTGCCGTGTCGAGCTACGCAGAGCGGCTGTCCGCAGAGATCCTAGCCCGGTTCTTGGCACACACGTCCTGCCCGGAGGAGCCCCAGTCTGCGAGCAAAGGCTCGCCGGAGACCTGTGCGTCCAGCGGCTGTGAGGCTGGCACCCATCCCCCCCACACTTGGGCCGAGAGGACGGTGCCGGAGGCCACACCAACAAAGTGGAGCAAACTGCCAGGAAGTTCCAGGCAGCCTGGGGAACCAGGACCCTGCGGCCACGGATCCGGGGCAGAAGGTGTGGAGGAGTTTGCGGAGATGCTGGTTGCCAGGATTCTGCGGCAGACAGGTGTCTGTCAGCGATCGAACCGGGACCAGGAGATTCGCTCCAGTGGCGCGCAGAGAACGCAGGTCCGCCTCGAGCCCCAGATGTCGGCCCCTCTGGCTCCGTGGTGCGGCTCCTTTGCCACAAGCTTGGCTGAGGAGGTGCTGAGCAGCTCCCTGCCAGCGGCCGCCAAACAGCAGCGGGGGGTGGCCGGGGCGGAGGTGCTGGCGCTGCTCGGCGGCTGGAAGCACAGCAGCTCGTGGGTCCTGCAGGCCCTGCTGCTGTGGGCAGCTGCATCGCAGCTGGACGCCGCCGTCCTGCGGCTCTCGCTCACAGACCAGGAGCTTCAAACTAAGGTACTGCAGAGCATCGCCCGCTAGAGCAGAAATGCAGCCCACATGACCCAGTACAATTCGGTGGCAGAATAATGTGAGGTGAAATCACAGCAGAGACACGCGAGCTGCCAATGCGCTCTAGGGAAATAACGTTACGTGGCACTCGGCGACGGTCTGGCTGATTTAACCGCAGCCCAGGTTTTTGTCCCTTTATATGCTAATGTCGAGTGGCACATTGGTGGCGAGTGAATCTGCATGAGAGCAAATGGTCATTGTGACGTCACAGTTTTTATAGGGAAGTGCTTTCCTGCAGCACAGCTCCTCCTCGCTGCTTTTCCCTCCCTGGCACAGCAGGACTTCCCACTAGGGGGCTGCAGGACACGGCTGTAATTGGGTGCAGGGTGTTAACCTTCCTCGCTGACGGATTTTGTCCCGTGGCTCAGCTCTGCAGGGTGGCCCAGCAAGCGCGGTGTACCAGCTGGACGGCGGGGGACCTGGTCGCCTCCGTGCTACGCTTCTGCCAAGGCCAGCGGCCAAGTGTCACTGAACTCCCTCTGTTAGAGTCTCTGCACCAGCAGATGGAAGAAGCTGCCCAGCAGGACGACCGACTGCTGCCCGCAGGCCCCTCCTGAGACGCGAGGCGGAGTTCGGTGTCAGTGAGAGGACTGATGGAGCTGACACACCAGACCCAGGCAGCGTTTTTCACATGTCACTTGTAATAAATATGCAGATGCTGATGTTCCAGACATCAAACCGCTGTGTGACAGGTCAGCGCCTTTGGGCCATGATTAAAAATACTGTGTTCTTACTTCATGCCAAGCGGTGGCCAAAGATCATATGAGAAAAACGATTAAAATGTCACCTAACAATGAGGCTACAGTTTCACACCAAACTTACGGGAAACGGAATACACTGGCAACCGGAGGGCTGTTGGTTCACAACTCAGGAGGCAGTAAAAGACCCAGAGGAACAAGTGACTGTGTGTAAAACTCAAGTGTAGAAATAAAATCTGACACACAAACTGAAAAGTTGCCTTATTAAACACGAATGAGTGACAAGGGAGTGACAGGACCATCAGGGACCACAGGTCAGCAGTGGTGGGGTTTGCAAGCGAAGCGCTGACCCCCAGGGCAGCAGGGGGTCCTGCCACTATGAAGGTGGGGAGGGGGTTTTACAGCTGGAAGGGGACAAATACAGGAGTGAGACGCCACTGACAGAGTAACCCTGAACTGCTGTGAAGGAGCAGCAGGTGGCGCCATGGTTGCAAACTGAACTTTAAACTTGAAAGACCCAGATCCTGCAGTGAGGCACGTGAGGGAGATCCACCCTGACCTGACGCAGTAAAAATTACCCTGGTTTACACACGTCTGAGTAACTGTAATGATTGTAGCTTAGTGTTCTAATCTAACCCTGCAAGGCAGGTGTGTGTGTGTGTGTGTGTGTGTGTGTGCGCGCGTGCAACACAGTATTTTACCCAGAATACCGTGTGTAAGTTACAACGAATGACTTAAATCTACAGTCAAAATGCATGATTACTGCTTCCATCATGATTATTTCCTTTAGTTAGAAAATCTTTGTCCCATGAAGCACAAATAAATGTTTTTACAACTGTTTTTACGACTGCGAGGCGCACAGTGTGACCTTCATGACCTCGTCTAGGGCTTGAACCACCAACCTTCTCGATACAGCTCCAGGCTCTTAACTATTACACACCCAGCTGGCACAGACCCAGCCGCTGATGTCACTCCCACAGTAAAAGGAGCAAAGCACAACCCCGGTGCCGGCCCCTGCCCCCTGCGGCTTGGAAAGGACACCAATATGCTGACAAATTTCTGCTGCGGCTCAAAAACCTTCAAGCTAAAGAATCTTTGAGTACATTGTGGTGTTTACCTACACAGCAGGGCAGCAGTAGTTTTCAAGCACACCTCTCTTGTCCCCCTGTATGAGCGCCAGTCGCTACCACCTGCAAGAGCTTGGAGCTCTTAACTGCCCTCGCAGGATCACGGCCACATTCATCACAGCACAGGCTGGGGTTGCGAACCTGAGCTGCCAGGAAGCTGTGTGTGTGTGTTTGTGTGTGTCTGTGTGTGAGAGAGACCTGATTCTCCAGCACACAGTAAATGTAGAAGATCCAGCACCAACGCTGTGAAGAACGATCACCACGCTGTGGTGGACAAAGGTGAAGAGACTGTAAGAGACACCAGAGGAGGGGAGCACAGCACACATGAATGTGAACCAGAATAACTGGTGCTGGAAAGAGGGTGAATTTGCTGGTTTGCTTTAAAGACGGTGGGTGAGAGCTCATCTGTCATCTGAATGCCGTCTGTGAAGTGGAGCATCTCAAAGTCTTGAAGAACTTCTGGTCTGATGGTCACACTTGGACCATCAACAAAAATATCTGTAAAATCTGACTTCTCACTGAACGTCTTTTGAAACTGTAACTGTTATGGTCATCACATGACCCCACTTCCATTGGGAGTTAATGGGTTCGAGATGGTGGAGGGGTGTAACACCTCACACAGACACAGTGGTCTAATGCAAAATGGTGCTGGTTCCACACTTTTGACTCATCATGTACGTCTCCCCTGTGACGGAGCGACGTCCCGTCTCCCAAACCTGGACCACGGCGAGTCGCTCTGACAGACAGACGGAGAACAGACGTACGGACGTGGACGTCTTCATCTGCAAAAGATCAGAGAAGAGGTCGAGCCCCATCCTTGTGAGGTGATCGCACCAATCTGGGCCGTCGACTCTGCAGCTTCCGAGGGCTCCTGCTGAGGGGCCGAGTCGCAGGGGCAGAGAGGAACGGGATTTGGTAGTTGGCTCGGTCCCCGGTCTCCGGCTCCAATCCCGCGGCCTCCACAGCTGCGGCGCAGGTCCCATCCAGATGAAATACACCCGTGAGATTCTTTTCGCTCCGCAAAACACACGCACCCATTCACATATTAAACTGAGGTTTTTTACAAACAGTCAGACTCCTTTCTCACCCCCCAGCTGGCCCCTCCCTGACAGGCCATTTGGGTTTTATTTGCGAGTTTGTCGACTGGTTCGGGGAGTCCAGTTTTTACCAGAGTTCACGCTCGAGGCTCTGCTGTGAGGTGACAAGGCGAAGGAGAAGTTTCAGGGCGTGTGTGTATGGGGGGCATCATTCCTGCTGCACCAGTCTGTGGCCTGTGCACTAAGATAAACTTCCATCAGACACATAAATAAGCCGCAGTAAATGATGAAACGATGACTAACTGCTGAGTTGTAGACTGCAAAGTGGTACGAGCCCGGCGGGACTGACGATGTTTGTTTGCCATCACCTCACCTGCTCGGGGCAACACGGTTCACGACACCTTTTTATGCGATCTTTTCCTCTAGCGTCGCTTCATGGTGTGTGTGTGTGTGTGTGTGTGTGTGTGTCCTCCACACTTGTCACCGTACGCGTCATTTGCGTCTGGGAAAATGCGCGCGCTTGTGAGCCGCTCGGATGTTTTTCTAGCACGGTTCGGCGACTAAGGGGTTAACGCGTGGTTGCCAGGTGGTGTTTATCCGACCGCGCGCTGAGGAGACGGAAGGAAAGACAAGCTGAGTTCCTGTTAACTGGCAACCCGCGATAACTTCGTGCCGCAATCTCAGCCTTCCACTCACTCGAACGCGTGAAGCTGGCGGAGCGACGCGCTCCAGGGTGGGGGGTCTAGCGTCCAGCTTCCCACGCGACACAGCGGATGTGAGCCTTTGTGTGGAGGAGTGTCTCCCACGCGCGGGACGGCGCCTTTTTCCGTGCAGGTTTCTCTCGGGACGGGGCGCCATGGCCGAGCCGTGCGGCCAGGACTTCTTCAGGTCCGCGAGCAACGAGTCGTCCTCCTACATGGTGGTGGCCACGAACGCGCCGCGCGACGCGCCCTCGCGCCTCTGGGTGGCCATGGCGCTCGTGGCCGTGGTCGTGCTGCAGGTCGCGTGCACCACGGGGCTCTTCCTCTACCTGAACGCGTCCGTGTCGCAGGTGAGCCGCGCCTCGTGCAGCTGCGGTGACTGCAGTTTAGCGCGGGTTCTCGTCGTGCGCTACTGTGAACTTGCGGTAGATGTGCATGAAGTTCACTTCCTCCGATCGGACTGGGATTATTATGATGTTGAAGTTTCACATGATAAGCTGTGCTAAAATGTTACTCACTGGGGGCCGTTGGAGGAGTTGAATCCAGAAATATTCCGTCTGTGTCTGGAAAATAAGTTCGACTGAACAGGTTCGGTCCGCAAGCTGCTGCCGGGCTACGTGCGCCGCGGTCCCCCCCAGGTGCCTGTCTGCTGGGGGCCTCTGCGCGGGCTTGTCGCCGTTCTCCGCAGTCAGTCCCGTCTCACGTCTGACCGTCAACAGGCTGTTCTGAGCTTCAGGTTTCCATCACTGAGATCGTTTCTTCTCAGATGTCCGACTCTCCGCCCGAACTGTTAAGAAATGATGTTCTTGCCACGTTTAGATGGCTTGTTTTGCTGAAGGATCCGGAACCTCAGTCGGGTCTTTTTACCGTGAACTTGCACGTTTGCGAAACGGACCTTTTCGGACGGTCCCGACACTTTAAAAACACGTTTGTTTCAATTTCAATGTTCCTGTGTTTTCCGACTGCGCTGGCTGTAGTTCGGCACTCCTGGGGGCCTCATTTAAATTAGCAGGTTAAATATGACCTAATAAAATATAGCAGATGATTCCAGCGAATAAGAAGGTCTCTTTGTTCAGAGACCCCATTTTAAAAACCGGCCTTGTGTAAATTGTGAGGTTTACAACTAGACTTTATAGGCTCTGTTTTCCAGACAGACTGAGTTGGTCTTGGACTAAACTACAGTGCAAGTGTAGAATCTTCAATGAAGGTCCGTTTGGTTGTAGGTGGGGGGTCTGATCGCCGCTCACACGCCAGCCTGTGGTTCAGCCCATCAGAGTGGCAGCATGCAAGTCAGTAAAAGGCGTCGCTCTTAATGTGTTGTTTGAGGAAAAAAGAGAACTGTTTCTTTTCTGACATCAGAAAACACTCTTAGTGGCCGTGAAACAGAGCAGGAACGGGGATTTTTCTCCTCGCGGTGAAAACTGCCGCGCTGTGGCCTCGGTCCAGCTTGGCAGGGGCTTCTCCGGAGCCCATCTGAAAGGGGTCCTGTGATGGCCCCCTTCTGCTGCAGAGGAATACAGAGAACTGCTCACCCACTGGGCTTTTCAAATGCCACATCCCTGGCCTGCGTGGCCTCCTGAGGGGTTAGTGTGTGGTGCTTTCTGGAGGGGGCAGGGAGACTCGGCTGAAGTGCATTGTGGGATTAACTGCAGCGCCTGTTTCCGTGGCCAAGCCTGAGTCTGCAGTTGCGATCTCTGTGTAAATAATGGCCGGTTAGCCGGAGCAGAATCGTTTACAGTTCTCCAAACCCCACACGTATACAGCGTACGGACCTCCCAGGGTGATTCCTTATGCCAAAAACCACGACGTCTCGTTTTCCCCCTCGTCGCAGCACAGCCATTTTCGCCAAAACCTCACTGAGTGTTCAGTATCGCCGGGGATTAAAGGAGAAGAATATATTTTGTAGCTTGAGACAAAATATTGTTATGATGTTCATACGTTTAAGATGCCGGTGCAGAGATACCGCTGAGGCATACTGAGTTTCCACCTGTTGGCTCTCGCGCATCTCGGGCGCCCGGCAGCTGCTCTCAAATCAGTGAGGAATATAGGGAACTTTCGACTGTGCCGGCCGACCCTATAGCGCGTCGCTTCACCCCCTCGAGCTGCTTTTACCCAACGCCAGCAGCCAAACCTATATCTGCAATTAAAGATAACAGGAGGGTAAATATATCCACTTTGAGAACTGCTGGCTCTTCGCACAACAACAGTTGATGGTTCAGATCTGAGAAGAACGGACAGGCTGCGATGGACTGGACAGGTTAGTTGGGTTCAGGGATGAGTAGAGGAAAACTGAATTGCAGCTGGGATGTGAGATCATGCCAGGCCTCCATCTTTATAAACACTCCCGGCCACATCTCTATAAACATTCTTCAGGACCCAGCATAAATATCCCTTACAAGCCCATGTGGATTTTGGTGCCAACCAATGACAGAAACAGACTGGGTCTGTGACCAACATGGCCAGCCAATGACAGACCAGGATTCAGTCTGTGATCAAAATGGCCGGCCAATGACAGACCAGGATTCAGTCTGTGACCAACATGGCCGGCCAATGACAGAAACAGACTGGGTCTGTGACCAACATGGCCGGCCGATGACAGAAACAGACTGGGTCTGGGACCAACATGGCCGGCCGGGGACAGAAACAGACTGGGTCTGGGACCAACATGGCCGGCCGATGACAGAAACAGACTGGGTCTGGGACCAACATGGCCGGGCCAATGACAGACCAGGATTCAGTCTGTGACCAACATGGCCGGCCGATGACAGAAACAGACTGGGTCTGTGACCAAAGCCATCTAAGATGGAGTCCAGATGTCACCCTGTTGTCCAGGTGGGGTCTCTCATGGGGGAGGGGGGGATATAAACACTTGAAAGTTGTTTACTGTAACTGTACATCCACAGTGTACATTCCACAGACCTACTGCCCCAAATTTGGTTCTGTAAATAAAGGGCATCTGTGACCAGTTCTACAGTTTTTCCATTAGGTAACAAACAAGTTAGGAAAGATAAATAATCACAAGGTCCCCTGCAGTGAAGTAAGACCTGTGCCCGCTTTGGGCCGCGGTCACTGTCGACTTCAGTCAAGCTGTTTATGAGGAGCTCCTGAGACCTGGTTTGACCTTTAAAGTGGATGCAGCGGTTTGGCCCGAGGTGCGGCCAGCAGCAGATCCAGTGAGTCACAGAAGCCCTGATTCGGCTCTGGGAAAGATTCCCGACTCCAAACCAACCACATCCCCTCCTCAAGGGCCAGGCGAGGACCAGCACTGTCTCTGCACCCTTTTGGGAGATGTTTACCTGCTCTGGGGGGAAAATGAAATTCTTTCTTTAAAATCCTTCTGTTGAAGAAGAAGATTCCAATTAACACCGTGTCAATCCTTAACTGTCCACACACCTGATTCCTAACACACAGTAACCAGAGAGCCTTGCGTGGGAGGAGGCACCTGGGGGGGGTTGGGGGGGGGGTCTGCAGCCTAAGTGCGTCAAAAACCTCCTCTCATTCTCCTGTCCGCCAGCATCCTTCCTTGCCCCCCTCTTCTGCACCCCGCTGAAGCCACAACCGGAAACACAGTTTTTCGCTTCCTGTGTGTCTCTTTGAGACCAGCAAGACTTTGTTCTGAACGCCAAAGCCCACCCCCTGGTGAAGACCACGCCTCCTTCTGGACCAACGACACAAATTATATATTTTCACTACCTACATTGTAAGGCCTTCTGGGAGACTTGCCAAGCAGACAGGGCTAAATCCTCGTCATACGAGGGTGGACACACACACACACACACACACACACACACACACACACACACACACACACACTGAATGGCACGCGGATGACTTGAGAGCATTTTCACTCAGGCACCTCGTCTTCTGCCCAGGGAATCTGATTTTTACCAAATTGTTAATTGTCCACGAAAGTGTGGAGATTTAAAGTTGAGGTGCAAAGGGGGGGGGGGGGGCTGCAGCCCTCGGGTTCAGGCGCTTTGGCTGCAGTCGCTGACCGGCACCTCCGTCTGCTGATTGACAGGTGAAGAGCCAGGGGATGGCGGAGGAGCTGCGCTGCTTGGGCCTGCTCAACGCGCTGGATAAGGACCAGGATGCCCCGCTGGACCTGGCGCCGCTGCTGGGGGAGTCCTGCGTCAGGCTGGCCGAGGGCATCCGGGCGTACATCTCCAAGGTAGCTGCACGCACCCACGCCCTCTGCGGGGGGGTGTCCTGACTTGCTTGCAAGCGTTGGACCCACAGCGCTGCTACATTCGCACACCACTGGACTGCGGTTCCGATCACGGTGCGGCGAGCTAATCCGCCACGCAGCCTCGCCTGACGCGTCTCTGCCAAGCGCGGTCGGCAGTCAGCCCCGCGTCTTCGCTCGACGGCTAACGCTGCTACACGTTACCAGTGGAGGGGGGTGGGAGTGGGGAGGGGGTGGGCACGGCTGCGGCCCCTAATCCAAAACACATGCGCCACTTCTGAAGGGAGATGGAGACAATTAGTGGCGTCGGAACGTCCCGGCCGGGTGGGGATCAGCCGGGGGACGCAAACGGGGCTGGAAACACAGAGAGAGGACGGGCGGATGCTGAGGGTCCGGCGGGGTCTCCAGCCTGAGCGGAAGCCCAGCTGGAAGCCATTATAGAAACCAGCCCGGTTTTAGGCTCACATGTAGGCACGGCCGCCACACCTCACATCTGCACATGCGTGCAGCTGGGTGGAGAAAGTGCAAGGGGGTAAAGGTGGTGGGAATGGAAAGGGGACAGAAGTGAGCTGCCGTCGTAGGTCAGGCTCCAGCCGGTGAGTCCAGTTTGGCGGAGGACAGCTTGTCGGGTCTCCCCTTCAGGCCCCTCCAGAATGGAGGACGTGTCTTCAGCTGAGGCCTCCCTTTGTGAAGGGGGGGGGGGTGCAGGGCTCGTGCAGCTGTGGGTTTGGGCTGCCCTCTGTAACAGCTGCACCTCCTAATGTCACCACTGGTTTACCTGACACTTTTCCTCCAGGTTAAGCTCCTTGCAGCAATTTACCCATTTCTGGAGCAGGTTTTTTTTTTTTAAGGAAAGTGCTGTGATCAAGTGACCTGCAACGCGCAGTGGGATCTGAACTCAGCTCCTCTGAGTAGAAAGTAGCAGCTTTAACTACAACACTAGCAGCTGCTTTGCTGACGTCTCCCACAATGCACTGCACCCCACTCAGGTCACATGCGAAAGGAAAACATGCAGTGAAATGTTCTCCTGGGGAAAGACGGAACGTGAGGAATTCTGTGAGCACGGAAACGCAGTGATGAAACAGGGGCTCCGCCGCTCGGGACAGAGAGCCAGGACTGAAACGGTACGGCCGCGTGTCGGAGCCCGCGGCCTCGGCCGGGGCAAACGCCGTCCAGGTTCTCCGCTGAGCCGAGGGGAGCTTCGCTTACCTGCAAAGGGCAGAGCAGGTTCAGGAGGCGGAGCCCAGCAGCTCATGACTCACAAACATTACCTGAGGCGCTCCTTGGTTCTCAGAATAACCAGGCTTATTTTTAATCTATCGGCGGCTCCTCTGCTCCATCCGGGAGGGAAGTGCCTCACCTGAGTCAGGTGCAAACATACAGCCCCCCTGCACAGGTGAGGCAGCGGAGCTCCTGGCTCATGGACTCCCGGGCAAAGGGGCAGCAGGTGGTGCAGTGGTTAGAACTGCCAGGTTCAAATCCCCCGAATGCAGAAAACTGAGGTACCAGCTGTAAAAGTGGGTGAATCACCGCAAGGAGAAAAGTGTCAGTTAAGTGTATAAATGTAAGTGATGGCAGCTAAATGGCTCAAACTGGGTGTGTTTTGGTGTCACTAGTGGCCTGTGGGTCCATTCTGAACATCCTCTGTGGTCCATCCCCCCACCACCTTGTTGTTTGCTTGCTCGCTGTTCACACGTGTGTTTTTGTATCATCATCACTGCAGGTGACTGAGAGCATGATCTCCAAGCAGGCGTTTCACGGTAAGTGTGCCACCCACCGATTCACCTCAGGGGGATGTGAAAGTATGTCCATCTGTAATAGACGACTGCAGGAGAAAAGCCAGGCCAGACAATCTCACTCCCACCTCCTCCCCTATCTCAGCTACAGCATGTGGGAGTGAACCTGCTCGACACACCCTGATGCTGTGAACCTACACAGCCTGTTTGTTGATGCCCTCATGCAGCTCCAGAGAGATTAGATAAAAGCTCCAGTCGGCCATTTCTTCACTTGTTTTTGCGGGTGTGTGTGCGTGGGTGTGTGTGTGTGTGTGTGTGTGTGTGTGTGTGAGGGAGTTCTGTTGTTGCTGCTAATTTCCATTTTTATTCTCTCTACATCCTCTTCACTTCAGAGGCGAGAACCCTGCCTGAAACCTTTAACACAACACGGTCAAAGTTCATCACCTCTGTGCCACAGAGGCCGTCCGCCCACCTCACACTCCGAGACAGCAGCCAGCAGGGTAAAACCGAATGTGTGTATGTGTGTGAGAGAGAGAGAGAGAGAGAGAGAGAGAGAGAGAGTTTGTGGGTGTGTGTGTCTGATAGGCCAACAGGTCGTAAAACTGCCAGAGGCACCAGTGTTTCTGCCTCTTCATACCTTTGTTTGTACCTTTGAGCAAGACACTCGAGCCAAAATACTCCAGTGAAACACCCAGCTGTACAAACATGTGAACTATGCAGGTCACTCGGGAGGGGGGGGGCATCTAAAATAAATAAGAGGAGAAGACGGAAGAGAAGCTTTGCTTGTGTGAGAGACAGAGAGAGGGAGACGGGGGGGGGACGTTACAAGCAGGCATCAGCCCACCATAAGGAAGTGAAGTGGAGGAAAAGTGCAGCTCTCTTTCTGGGAATCAGTGACGGGGAAAGTCTCCTCCGAGTCTCATGCCGCCTCTGAGCTCCTCCTCCTTCTGGCTCACCGGCAGCAGGGAGTTCTGGGACAGGAGTTTGTTTCTGGTCATGTATTGGGCAGCAGAAACCAGGTAACGGGGGGGGCCGATGGTGCGCCGGTGTCAGGGAAGCGAAGGGGTCCGATGGGGGTTTATTGGGATCGCTGCAGTTAAGGGACTGGTGGGGGTCACAGAGAGGTTCCTGGTTGAGCTCTGTGAATGGGCTTCGCTCTTCTACACTTGAATATCAAACACAGCGGGAAACATTGCAGTCGTTCATGTGTTTACTCATGGAAGGAAGGGATTGAATTTCTTACTGAGAAGAACCGTGTAGACGCGTGTTGCTCATCAACCTCGTCTGAACCTTCAGGTCTGCCTTGTATGAAGTTGGACCTGTTCCTCATTCCCACATTTGTTTTCATTAATGAATACGACGCTCTTCTTCATCTGACCACCATTCCAACTGCCACACTCCTCTTTCTCCTCGGCCCTCATCCATCCCCCCCACCCCCTTTTTTCTCCCAGGTACTTCCCCTCAAATCGTGACCCCACAGGCAGACCTGCACCAGTCCTGCCGCCACCCCCTGCGCTCCTGGGGGAACCAGAGCTTCGGTGCACACCTGCACAACATGACCCTGAGCAACGGGCGCCTGCGTGTGCCCCACGACGGCCGCTACTACCTGTACTCGCAGGTGTACTTCCGGTATCCGACGCCGGCCGAAGGCGACCAGCGCTCCGCCAGCCACCAGCTGGTCCAGTGCGTCTACAAGAAGACCTCGTATTTACGGCCCATTCAGCTGCTGAAGGGCGTGGGCACCAAGTGCTGGGCGCCGGACGCCGAGTACGCCCTGCACTCCGTCCACCAGGGGGGGCTTTTCGAGCTGCGCGCCGGCGACGAGGTGTTCGTCTCCGTCTCCTCCCCCACCATGGTGCACGCTGACGACTCCTCCAGCTACTTCGGTGCCTTCCGCCTCGACCTCTGAGCTCTGGGGGGGGCGGCGGAGGTCGGAGGTCGGAGCGAGGCCGCGTGCGCTGCTTCCTGAGGAGGGCGAAGGGGTGTTTTTATTGCTTTGCTTCTTGATCCCAGGCGGAAACTGTTTACTTGTGAAGGAAATAATCTGGGGGGAAAAAGACTGAAGAATTTAGAGTCGATGTCGGCCCACAGCTGGAGCGTCACACTGTAGCGAGGAGACTGGCTGGTTGAGCCCCAGCCCTGCTTTATCTCACCCATGAGCCGGTGCCAGAGCAGAACTGGGCGAGAAGCGCGGAGGACGAGGATGAGGATGTGGAGGAGGATGGATAGGCAGGTAGTTGAGAGGATCTCGTGGCAGCCAGAGCGTGAGGAATGCAGGACGGCGAGGGCAAGTATGCAGCTAAACCAGTCTCCTTCGCCGTGTCCAGCTCCCGCTCCCACATTCCAGTAATGACTGTTCCAGCAACACACACACATACACACACACACACACACACACACACACACTGCCTGATGCTGAGGAAACCTGAAACTGGGCACTGATCTGTTTCCTACACTGACTTTCACAGACTTTATGCTCCCAGTGTTCTGAGCTCCACACCTTCGGCAGTGTTTCCTTGCTGACAGGCCTGGGGGTGTTTAGACGGACGGGGGGTCGTAGGATGTGGAGTTGCTCAGGGGAGCTGCTAGAAATAAACTGAGGCACTGAACTGTCCAAAGTTGGCCACTCATATGGAAGCTTACTTGGAGTTTGTGGAAGCTTCTTCTCTAAATCTCACAAAGCCCGGAAAAGACCCGCTGCTCCAGGGGGGATTAGCTCCAATTTTCACCCACCCGCCTTGTGTGTCCGGATATGCATGTGTAAATATACAGACGTGTAAGAGACTTAAACCCTCGGGCTGAACACGCTTTCACGAATTCTCCTGTGTTTTCTTTCCTACAAGGACCTGGCACACTTCCTGGTCCAGGCTGTGTATGTGCATTACCCAGAATCCCTTGCAGTCACTGTTAACCTCGGGTAAAGGTGGCCTCCATTGGGGTCACTTCAGCATCATGAGGACAACAGTTTTAAGGAAGTGGAACACGAGCACGGCCGTGGGAAGCTGTACGGGGGAATGATAAGCTGGGCAGTGCGTAGATGAAGAGCCCGTGAGGGTCACACCCCTGTTCACCGCTCCCTGCTGCAAACAAAAAAGAAAGGGGGAATTTTCTGCCTCCACAGGTGGTAGAGAAAACCCCGCCCTGCCGTCAGGTCCCAACGGGCTTTTGTCTGATGAGAAACCGGTGTCACCCTGAGTGAGTGAGTGTGTGTGTGTGTGTGTGTGTGTGCGCGCGCGCGCGGCGCGTGCCGGTTTTCCAGGCAGGGAGGCCGTGAACAGTCGCGGGGGTCGTGCTTCTGCACTAATTCCAGGTGCTCTTTCCTCACGAGAGAACAGCCTCTTTCCCTTAGATCTGCTTTAAAGTTTGCAGTGAAATGAACAGGCGTTCACGGTCGGCGTTTTGAAACTGTTCCCTTGTTAAACTGGGAGATGAACTGGATTCTGCTTCCCCAGCGAGCAGCGGACGGAGTGAAGACAAAGGCGGACCGGCCCGCCCTGCCACAACACACTCGTCGTGCTCTGGTTTGTCTCCCACAAGTCTGCGGCCAGTGATGGACCCCTAATGTGGCCAGAACTGTTTTAAGACACTTCAGTGAAATGTGGTAAAAAGCAAGGAACATTTTGAAACTAAGAAAACCACTGTTGTGTTGCTGAGCCAGACGTGCTGGGATGTAGCAGATACTTCACCATAGATACTAACATCTACATGATCTCAAGACAAGTTTTCTGTAGAATGTAGTTCAAACACGGGAAGTTTGTGTCAAAAGTGCAATTCTTTGATATATGTGTGTGTGTATTTTTGTAAAAACATTTGAAATAATAAAACAACTCATTATTTGAGATGTTCTGAGGACGCCGGTTTGGTTTGATTCCCACGCTGAATGACAGAAGAACCCCCCTCCCCTCCCCCTGCCCGCACACAGGTGACTCACCGTCTGTGTGTGTCTGTGTGTGTGCGTGTGTGTCTGTGTGTGTCAACAGGAGGCATTCATTAGTCTGGGTGAATCAGCGTGTTGCCTTCCTCCCCCGTCGGGACCCCATCTCTTTGTGGCGCAGACGTCAGCGTCCCTTTTCCTTCCCCGAGGGAAGCAGCAAACGGCGCATCATGGGCACGGCGCTGGGTCTCTAATGACGCCCAAACAATCGCTTCTGCTGGCCGCTGCTCCAAATCCCACACCCCCCTCGTGTTTCAGCCCTAAATGAAATTCGGTCGTGATCTGATGCGACTCCGGCGTTGGGGCTGGGGGTGTGGATCCTCGTAACTGTTTTCATCATTTCGCTGTGAGAAACTCAGGAAGTTTGTACCGGACCAGAGGGACCATGTTTCTCACAGGAAAGTGTCCGGCAATTTGTCCTGGTTTCAGATACACTGCAGGTCCACTGGGTATAGCAGAGGGCTTTGGTTCAAATCCCCACTCCAGACACAGACTGCTGAACAGGTAGTTATGTATCTCGATAGAGAGATAAAAATCCGAAATCCGCATTGATCCCAACAGAAATGGCCCACGTGTACAGCAGCACATACACAACAGTTGTGCACAAGACCCCTCAAAAGCAGCACTAACAGCTCAAGTGGACCAGGCCACCAGTGGAAAAGTGTTCGGAGACCCCAGTGGGGGGTGTGGGCTGTTCCACCTGCAGTCCAGCGACTACAGAGTGGGTGACCTCATGACTGCCCCATGAAAAATGGCGTGAGAAAAGCCACGGGGAGGTTCAGCACGAGCGCCTGTGGACAGCAGACAGGCCGCTGTCCGGGTCGCAGCTGCGTTGCCCCCCACCTCTCCTCCCGCCTGTCCGTCCCGCCAGGGAAACGCGGGCGGCCCCTTCGGCTCAAGCAAAACCGGGTGGGTGTCGGCGCCGCAGCCACAGAACCACAGAGTTCATTCTGACTACAGTAGAGAACACAAAACAAAGTCCTTTCTACCCCCGACCAAGGTGCTTATCCTCAACGGTTACGGTAAAAATCACCCTGCTGTGCGAACGGCTGAATCTGCGTAAGAAGTTCGGAGTAGAAACCTCACACTGTGAGTTATTACAGATCAAAGCGCCAGTTAATCGAGTAATACGATCCCCTGGCAGACGGTAAATCCGCAGGTAAACGACAGTACCTTCCGAGCCAGACGTGTCTGTTCCACCGGAAACTGGCTCCGGCTTTCACACCGGCTACCCAGAACGCACTGTGGTCCAGTAGCTGACTGCGTCCCAACAGACACCCGGGCACCGGCATCAGACCGCGAGTTCAGGACGCAGGTCGACGCTGCCCAGCGCACCGGCGCATTTCCGGGCAATCTGGGGAATTAGGGAAAAGTTCATTTGGGCCAAAGTAATTGTGACTTTTTACAAAGTCTGTTCGGGATCCGAACAAATGCAGTTGTGTCAGTCGGTCTGGAGTGACTCTGCCAGCAACAAACAAAGAGCTTCACTCGCATATAAAGCGGTGTCGGTGCAACTGAGGTGCTGAGCTGGTCGCACGACATCAGTCACGTGCATTCGCCTGCCATCCGGCTGCGGTCTTTTACACGCTTCGTAACTGTGCCTTAACCACAGGCCCGGGAGCTGATCCAGCAACTTTATGGCCACATGTCCACTTCCTTAACCATTACACTAGCGTGCAGTGATTTGCCCCCCAGAGCAAAAAGCCCGGATTCACCCCACCCACCCTTTCTTAACAATGGCAAACATTTTTTCTATTGTTGTCATTTCTGTGTTTTGTGAGGATGTTTCACCAGGAAGGCGGCTTTCTAACAGTGGAAGCCTGCCTGAGCCCTGAGGGACAGACCAGACAATATCCTGTTGGCCACCGTGCAGGATCTGCGTCTGCCTGACTCATGCCGACCGGTTTCACGCAAACAACCGCGTCACCTGTAATCCTCGCCCCTCTCAATATCGTTCCGTAAAATCGCGAAACCCTTAAAAATCCGTCATTTCCACGCCTGTTAAGAGAGGCAGAAGAGAAGCTGGTGAGGTGCGGCCTGCAGAGCTCTTACCAGACACCTAACGGCCCTGTTCCACCAGCAGCATCGGTCGTGCGGCCTGTGATCCGCAGCGACAGTAAAACAGCACCACAGGGGGTGCGAAAGGCGCTCGATCACTGACTTCCTCGAACAAAAACAGCTCACCCCAACGTAGTTTTCCTATATCACATGTACACAGCTAATCGCGAGCAGGTCCTTGGAGAACCATCAGTTACACCAACGTCATAAATTACAGGAAAGGGGTCGTTCACACCCTCCTCCTTCCTCAGTGCTACGAATCTTTTTTAATGGCACGACAGCAGAGCCCGGCCTAGGGGTGCCGACCGACAGCCGATGGCGACGGACATCTGAGTTCCATCACGTCGTGACTCAGACGCAGTCGGTCGAGTTGAGGAGCCGTTTTAATCGAGTTACTTGGATTACGTTCCGACACGTAAAGGGCCGTTAATGATCACCAGCCGGGGAGAGATTCTCATTTAACCCTCGGTTCTCCTCCCCAAAGCTGTACTGCGTACCTATCTCCTGGTGGTGGAGCTTCCACACGCGCCTGACCAGAGCATGAAGCTGACCTCCTCTGATCTCCGCCCCCCCAGTCCCATAACAGTAACGGAAATGCACTCATAAATGGGGCTTCTGGCATATTCTTTCACAGTTCTCTGAATTTTCCCGTTTTTTCCAAGATTTCCAAGATGGAAACTTTTTCCCAGCATTGAAATCTTGTGACCAGCAGAGCAGTTCAGCAACACTGGAAACCGTAAAAACGCGCGTAAGCTGCACGACGCAATTAGAATGTAGTCTATAATGGTTTGCATTTATAATATGTAAATGCAGATGTTTACATTCCGCTTTGAAATGTTCTCTTTCTGGTGAAGATTTTGGAAAATGTTCGCTGTTGATGAGGGTTGGTCCCGTTTGGCGAGGTCGCTTCCGCCCCCTGGTGGCCAGAGTTTTAATTGCACGTCCATTTTGGAAAAGTCCTTAATCATTGTGTTGAATATTTATGATATAATTCTGCAGTCTTTGGTCTAAACAAGGCAGGGGAGCGGCAGCTGGTCTCACGATGTGTGCAAGGGGTTAAACATGTACATACTGTACATTCCATATTTTTCACTTTACGGCTGATTTTGAGGGATCAATAGACGCTCCAGAGAACATATTTGGACAACCGGCGCATTTCCCGTTAGGACATCTTTCCTCCCCTCGCATCTCCAGGCAGGATGGACTTCAGGTGCGAAATTTCTCCTCCACTGCCCTGCCGTCCATCGTTGGTGGCGGCTCTCGCAGCCGGACAGCGGCCTTTAGTCACATCGGCTGTGCTGAGCATTCAGGACACGGGCTGCAAATAAGCAGATCCTCCCTTCACGCCACGTCTGGTTCGTGTTAGGAAATGTCGGCCCTGATGCTGTGGCGTGTTTAGAAAGGAAAACAAACAACGGATAAATGAACAATTGCTGCGGGCGCGACTCGCCAAACCCTTGGCGAGTTTCCGGCTGGACCGGGGCTGCACTGCGGACACTCGCCCCTATAGCTGCCCGTTTCCAATCGTTTTCTCTTTTGTTTATTTTGAACTGTGTTTGGGAGGCTTTTGTTGGGAGGTTTTCAGCATCACCACGTTTACGCTGCTCCCTGATAGCGGGCAGTGTGGTGAACTGTGTCCCTCCAAATCGCCAGCAACAAAATGGCAGATGTTCCACGTTTCTGTGGGACGAACTGGATGACAACCGGCGTCACCAGGATCGCAGCTTAGTCGACGTATCCCGTTTACCCACTTTGTCAACAAACTGGTTAAGGATTACGGGTGGTTGCTGGATATATGTCTCGCAAACTTTTACTTATTACAACTTATTCCAAGTTTTTTACAGAACCTAACAGGTATGTAAATCAGGTGTTCTCTGCACTACTGACTGTGACTTAGTGGTAAAAGTCACAGACGTTTGAGTTTCAAACAAAAGGAATTATGAACAGACTTGTGGTCAGAATTATGTTGCAGAAATAGGGCCCAGCTGAGAGTGTTTGGTGGAAACACACTTGCTGGGCATCTGTTAGCTCTGTCTGTCTGTCTGCTTGTTCTTTATGCTCAGCTTTATTTTATAAACTACACACTTGAAATTTGCTCCACAGGTACTTCTCACCCCAAGTAAGGCTTGTGTGAAGTCAAGTTCCTTAAATTCCAAAAACAAATGGGACTGGTGACGTCACACGCAGGTTGTCACTCAAACACACACAATGTACCGAATGCAACAAGTTTGAAAGTACTAAAGTTTTGGGATATAAAATTTACTATATAACTGTCTGAATGTCACTAAGGCCAGTGAGCATGTTGCTGGTGACAGGGAGGGAATGGAAGCACCATCAACACTGTCATCCTCTACAGTATTGTCAGCATCATCAACATTATCATCACCTTCTCCGTGATTTTATGCCATCTCCATAAGCTGAGGTCCAACACTCAATACTTGGATAAAATATTATTTTTGGTACTGGTGATCTTGAAGCACCACAGGAGCGTTAATTCATAAAACAAGAAAAGCAGCCAGTCTAAACCCTGTCAGCATCAGTCAGGCTGTGCAGGAATTCATCTTAGGACAAAAACACAAACGTGAGCCTTCTTGGGAAAGCAGAAACAATCATACATGTCAACTGTAAAATAACAGAGTGGAAGAGGACATTTTTGGTGCAAATAAGTAGCAGTTTAAAGGCAGTAAACAAAAAGCAGCTTTGTATATTTTCCCATATCAAGTGGGTCCAGGTTGTGTCCCCCTGTGTCACAGTGACAGGTAACATCTTCTCTGCTCCCAGCTTGATCTGAAACCCAGCAAAACAACACAGCTGAGAAACCAGTTTGACGCAAACATTTGTGCTGAGTAACTTCAAGTTGAACTGGAACAGAGTCACAAACAAGGTTGATATTTCCTGCACATTAACAAAGATAAAAGTAAATTAAAAAAAAAAAAAAAAAAAAAAAAAAAAAAAAATAGTTTTGGGCACCTTTGTGCCCGAGCGGCGTCACCCCTCAGACAGCCTGTGCGTCCCTGTGCACCGTTTTTTAGCAAAGAGCACCAGGTGAATAAATAAATAAATTACTAACGCGCCCAGGACCCCTGTAGAGTCCAGCTACACCTGAAGACACACTTGGGCCACGGGACCATCCATCCGCTGGCCGATACCCTGGAGCGACAGGTGGGCTTTGTATTAAACACGGACAGTTTGCAGCATGAGGTGAAGGTGGCGCCGTGTGAAGCCCCTGAAGAAGCAGCATGTGCGACTGCCGGGGGGGGGGGGGGGGCAAGGCGCGGGTC